>OY744604.1:22879235-22929235 GCA_963556255.1 Allolobophora icterica
CCTCAAATTGTCGCTCGCATCGCACCTATGAAGCTCTATTAATTAAATTCCCTTTACCACACGGTTCTTATTTTGTTATTGGCACAGTTTATAGACCTCCGGGTCACAACATGGTTGCTTTTAATGAAGAAATTGGGCAGCTATTATCCACCTTAACATTAAAAGTTAAAGATATATATCTTATGGGAGATTTTAATATAGATTTATTAAAAGCTCAAAATCATGCCCTAACTGCAAATTTTCTAGATATTATGTCTGCTTACCATTTTTTACCCTCCATTACACAACCAACAAGAATTACCCCAACTTCCTCGACCTTAATCGACAATGTTTTCTCTAATACAACCTCAAAAATTATTGACTCGTATATACTTGCATCGGACATATCCGACCATCTTCCAATTTTGGTGCGAATCAATCAAATTCCTATACAGGGAGAGAATACTTCGAATTCGAACACTCGAAACTTTAATGCATCCAACTGTGAACATTTTAAAAATTTATTATCCAAAATTGATTGGTCCGTTGTATTAGAATCCTGCACCAAAAATGACCCTGACGCTTCTTATGACCTCTTCTTTTCATTATTCCAGGAAGCTTATGACACTGCTTTTCCCCTAAAACATAAGCAAACAAAAGCACATAATAAGATTAAAAACCCTTGGATGACACTCGGCTTGCTCAAATCATGTAAAAAAAAATCAAAACTGTATATGAAATAAATCAAAAATCCAACTCTTGAAAATAAATCTAAATTCACTACTTATCGAAACAAATTTAAAACGGTCTGCACCAAAGCTGAAAGAAATTATTATGAATCAGAATTTCTTAAATACAGTCACGACATTAAAAAACCTGGCAGACCATAAGAACTTTAGTTAACTCTAAGGATAAGAAAAAAATTATCAGCCACTTATGCTTAAATGGTAATGACATAACAAATGCTGATGTTATATCTGAGAAATTTAACAACTATTTCACCAGTATTGCTCAGGATCTCATTGGGAAAATACCTGCGTCCAATAACACTATCTATACTTATCTTAGTCCACAATTACCAACCTCTTTTGCAATTTACCCCACCTCCCCGGATGAACTAATCTCACTTAGTCATACTATAAAAATCTCTCACAGCGCAGGCTTCGATGAGATCGACCCATCTGTTGTTTTTCCTGTATTCGAGCACATTGCCGCTCCCTTATCAGCCATCATTAACTGCTCTCTGTCCACAGGAATAGTTCCCTCAAGCCTGAAAATAGCTAAAGTCACACCAATCCATAAACAAGGCCCAGAAGAGGAACTGACCAACTATAGACCAATCTCTATTCTACCATTTTTTTTCCAAAATCCTTGAAAAAGTCATGTTTATTCGTCTATTTGACTATGTTAATAAAAAAAACATCTTACACATATCTCAACATGGTTTTCAGCCCGGTCATTCAACTGTTATGTCACTTTTGAGTATCCAGGATAACATCTCATCTGTTATTGACCGTGGCGAATATGCACTAGGTGTTTTCATCGATATTGCAAAAGCATTTGACACTGTCAATCATGAAATACTCCTTAATAAACTTCAAAATATTGGAATACGTGGTATCGCACAGGATTTTTTCAAAAGCTACCTCGAAGATAGGTAACAACAGGTCCTATGCAATGGCTCCCTATCAAAATTAAAATTAAATAAATTTGGTGTACCACAAGGATCAATTCTTGGACCCCTCCTTTTCTTAATTTTTATTAATGACCTCCCAAACGCTTCACCAATCCTGCGCTTTGTGCTTTTCGCCGATGATACGAACATTTTTGCTTCTCACAAATCATACCAAACACTCTTTCAATTAATGAACGAAGAACTAACAAAAGTTATTGACTGGTTCAGAGTCAACAAATTATCATTGAATCTAAAAAAGACAAACTACATTTTATTTTGCTCGCATCGTAAACATATCCCAGTAACAAGGGAAGCACTCATTATGGACAACAACCCTATACCACAAGCAACCTCTGTCAAATTTCTGGGAGTATTTGTGGACCAATTCCTTACATGGAAAGTACATATTGAGAATATCTCTAAAAGAATTGCGAAAAGTGTGGGTGTATTAGCCCGTATTGCCTACTTATTACCAACCCATATTAAACTGAACCTATATTATTCTTTAATTCACCCTTATCTCTCATATTGCAACATAGTCTGGGCTTCAAATTACTCAACTTGCTTGCTTAGATTAACTTTATTGCAAAAGAGGGCTGCTAGAATTATAACAAGAAAATCAGGTCCCATTTCCCCCCTTGCTGCATTACAAAGTCTAAAAATTTTATCAATTGAACAGATTAGAATCCAACAGACTTCTGAATTCATGTTTAAGTATATGCACAATCTTCTTCTTGCAGCATTCAATGACTTTTTCAGTTTGACATCCAAAATAAACCCCTACTATGTCAGGACATCTGCCGATTATAGAGGAGCATTTGCTAGAACAAACATCCGAATGTTCTCAATAAAAAGTGCTGGCCCGAGGACTTGGAATAATATTCCTGTTGCCATAAGAAATCTACCTAATATTTTAATTTTTAAGAGAAAGCTCCGCGAGTACCTAGTAGCAACAGTTCCCCAACCTTCCCCATCCACATTTTACTAACAAATTACTGCCTGAATGCGCACTAGGTTTTGATGCTGACACCTGATCTGATATTACTTTGATGTTTAGTTAACTAGTTAAGTCCAAAATGTCTAGTATTACAATGTTATGCCAGTTGCCGTAATTTTTTTATGTATAAGGGTAACCCTGATAGCGGGACCCAGGTCCCTTAAGGGTTTCTCTCCCTTTACTTCCATTGGACACTAATGAATTTATCTGTTTTCTGTTAAAATTTTACACTGAATGATATTATTTCTGTTATTGCATATTATGATATTATGCGAAGTAATAAAACTTATGGTTATGGTTATGGTTATAAACGATGCGAAATTTGGTAACCCCAGTTTCTAGACCAAAGTTATTCCTCTGCCAGTGCACTGATGCAATGCATTAAGGCACATTTCCGGAGGCCGTGAAACCTGGGACGATGCCTGATTTCCCAGAGATTTATCGTCTATGCTAATTAACCCATATTCCTGTGAACATCTAAGGGGCTGTTGATTGGAGCATGTAATTCTCCTCGCCAGTTTAAAAGTGAGTGCAACACTGGGAACTTGGCAGTCTTTCTGGAGCATCATAATAGGTCGTTCGATTTCGGTGGTCGCCCTCCTCTGTCGTGGTTCCGTTCCCCTCGAGGCGAGCTCAAGCAATGGTTGTGGGTTCCTTACGGTTTGATTGGTTCATGATCTCATTTCGTCTTCCACATCGTTCCATCCTAGAATCGTATTAGCCTATGCATCATCAACACCGCTGATTCAAAACTAGGGCATTCATTTTGGTGGTCGAGGCTATTCAACATGCTGTCACGTTGGCATTATGTCCATGGCCGAGCTGTATAGTAGGGTCAAAGTACGAAATAAATGTGGTGAACCTCCAAAAATGCAAGAGAACATATCACCAGGGCTGTAGTGATAAAATTAGAGGAGAGTACACGCTACCGGTTAGTTTTCCGAAAGAAATTGGAGGTGAGTACACTCTAGGCCTACCGGTTAGTTTTCCGAAAGAAATTGGAGGTAAGTACACGCTACCGGTTAGTTTTCCGAAGCAAATTGGGGGTGTATACACGCTACCGGTTAGTTTTCCGAAACAAATTATTATTATTAATGAGCTTTTATATAGCGCCCATTCAAGGTTATCTACTCAGGAGCGCTCCTAGTCCAACCACGGCTAAAGAGAGTAGTTTTTAAGTTTGCAAGAAACAAGGTAGAGTGAGTCATAGGGACCAGGCGAAGTGCAACAGGAAGGCCATTCCAGGTTGCAGGTCCAGCGACCGAAAAAGAACGTCGCTGCATAATGGCTGTCCGCGTGCGGGGGACCAATAGCTCGGCCTGGTCAGCCGAGCGAAGAGCAGATCTCCGCAAGACCCCCGAGGTAGAGCGACACAACTCCCGCAGGTATGGGGGAGCAAGTCCCTCTAGACAACGCCTAACCAGTGCAGAGACCCTATAGGCGATCCGCAGCGGGAAAGGGAGCCAGTGCAGAACATCCCGCATATAAAGAGAAACCTGGCCAAATCTGGGGATGCGACCAATAAGACGTGCGGCTGCACGCAAAACCCGGTCCAAACACCCAAGGCGGGCAGCTGGGAGGCCAGCGTAAAGGGCGCTACAGTAGTCCAGACGGGAAACCACAAACGCATGGACAAGGGTAGAAGCAGCTGCCTGCGTCAGAGTGCGGGAGACTACCCTTAACTGACGAAGTTGATAATAAGAGTCCCGACAAAGCAAATTAATATGTCGCATGAATGTGAGCTCTTGATCCAGAATTACACCAAGATCCCGTACTGAGGAGGCAAAGGAAACCCAGGGAAATTCAAGCGCCAGACCCTCAAGATTAATTTTTGCAAGCTGTTGGCGCGTACCAAACCAGATATATTGGGTCTTTGCCGGGTTTAACCGTAGACGGTTTGAGGACATCCAGGCCTCCAAATTCCCCACAACTCGGGCGATCTCTCGAACTGCAGCAGCAGCAGCCAATGGTGAGCAGTGGACATACGCTTGGAGGTCATCCGCATAGGACTGACTTAAGACTGCACTGGCCGCCAAGAGGGGACCAAGGTCAGCAGTATAGAGTATGTACAATAGGGGACCCAAAACAGAGCCCTGGGGCAGGCCAAATGGAGCAGGAACCCAGGGTGACCTAGCAGACCCACAAGCCACAATGCAAGAGCGGTCCTGAAGGTATGAGGTAAGCCAGTCAAGAAAATTTCCAGAGAGACCATAGGAGGTAGAGAGGCGTGTCAAAAGAATAGTATGATCAACTGTATCGAATGCAGCGCTTACATCGAACAGTGCCAATAGAGTAACCTGTGACTTATCAATGGCCCCATAAATGTCCGAGAGGAGGCGTACCAACAAGGTCTCAGTAGAGTGACCTTTTCGAAAGCCCGACTGGTAAGTTGGTAAAAGGTCATTCTTATCAAGGTGGACAGTAAGCTGAGTAGCTACTACCTTTTCAATCATTTTAGAGATAAAAGACACATTAGCTATAGGCCTAAAGTTATTAGGGTCAGCCAAATCCAATCCCTCGCGTTTAGGCACCGGGATGAGGATGGATCTTTTCTGTGAGACAGGCAGGATGCCCTCACGAAGGGAGCTGTTGCAGAGGACCGTCAGGAAAGGGAGTAAAATATCCACGAATTCTTGAAGAAGAGATGTAGGAAGTGGGTCCAAATCGCATGTTTTAGGCGCAGAAGCTAAGATGACTCGTCGTAAATCCTGGCTTGAGATTGGATCCAGGGCGGAAAGTTCACAGTTAGTCGGTGTATAGACCGGCGGAGGAGAACCGGCAGTGGTCTCTCGGACAGAATTTACTTTCGCAGTAAATGCCTCGAGAAAGGTATCTGGCGAGAAGAGTGGTGTAGCTGAGCGTCCAGCAGGTCGAGCACGGCCAAGGAGGTCATTTAAGGTCGACCAGAGCCTCTTAGGATCCCTCGAGTGGCAAGCGATCTTGTGTTCCCAGTAGGCCTGCTCTTTCCGTCTGTACTGCCGATGCATCTCGCGGACATATTGAGGAGAGTACACGCTATACCGGTAAGTTTTCCGAAACAAATTGGAGGTGAGTACACGCTACGGTTAGTTTTACGAAACAAATTGGAGGTGAGTACACGCTACCGGTTAGTTTTACGAAACAAATTGGAGGTGAGTATACGCTACCGGTTAGTTTTCCGAAACAAATTGGAGGTGAGTACACGCTACCGGTTAGTTTTCCGAAACAAATTGGAGGTGAGTACAAATATTTTGTGAGGTGAGTATACGGTCTCTAGAGGTGAGTACACGCTGTATAATCGCGTATACCCTCGTCTACAGCCCTGGTTATAGATGTTTTAAGTTTAATTTCAATAGTTTTGACTTAACAGTCAAGTCTGAATTCTCAACAAGGTTTTTAGGGAACATTTGTCAAAGACCTGCGACTTACAATTTAAGAATCTTGCCTTTAACTTCATAGAAATATTGTGGCATGAATCAGCTAAATTTCTTTAGAAAAAGCGAAAAAATACCCCTTAAAATAGACGTAAACAATATAATATGAAAGAGAAAGTCAATCTTATTGGTATGTTTTCTGTATCAGAATTGGTATAATAATTATAATTTTTTAAACAAGTTCAATTAAACGTGGAAAAGATTGGGAGCAATATATCTGTGATTGGCTAAGGACTTTAGTTCAGCCTTAGCTTTGCAATATACATAGGAGTTAGCTTTACTGCACATTTACATCCTCATGTAATTGTAATTGTAATTGTAACCGAAAACTTATATAGCGCCACTCAAATCAGCGGCGCTTTCAACCCGCATCAATGCCGGCACCGGCAAAAAGGAAAGTTTTCAGGCGTCTACGGAACTGGAGAGGGGAGAGGGCAAGAAGCTCTTGGCGGAGAAGCAAGGGGAGACAGTTCCAAGCAGAGGGGCCAACATAGGCGAAACTTCTGGATTGTGCCGTGGAAGATCGCATGCGAGGGACAACCATAAGGCCGCGAGCCGAAGATCGCAAGGAAGCCCTCGCAGGCAAGGAAGAAACTGGGTTGCAAAAATTCATTAGGTAAGAAGGAGCAGAGGCAGTAAGGCAGTTGCGCATGAGAGTGAGGGTTTTAAACTGAATTCGCTGTTACTCATGCTGTGAGTAACTGCCTGGCTGGTTTACTCCATCTTTCTGCTCGACCATGGTCTTGCGTTATCAGGTCAGGATGAGTTTTCTTCAGCACTTACAATTGCATTGTTCACGCAGACAACTTTTAAGTTACGATTAAGCCGATTCAATGCAAAGGTACATTGAGTGATATTTGAAATCTAGGTAATATAGAAGCCTGTTAGAGCCTTGTTTCAGGAACAAGGAATTGATCACTCCTCTGCCAAAAGAAACACATTGGATAGGCCCTATTATTTGACGACATTGTTCCAAAGTCTGTCGGCTTGGTCGGCTGTTGCACATACACACGACGACAGCAGACCACCTCCTAAACCTCCAAACTTATATTGGTGCACAACCATTAGATGATGGAGGGCTAAGTGAGCGTCTCGTTGTGATATAAAAACTGTCAGCCACTCATGTACTGGCTCTGTTAATATTCTCTGAATATTCTCTCTATGCAGCTGAAGTGATGAGTCACCGAGGCAGAGAAAAACCTAAAGTAATTTTGTTGACGCAATATTGGAGTCCAATATTGGTCTGACTTGCAGTATACGCTTGAATACAATGTTGTCCCAATGATTACCAACTTGTGTCTCCTGTACTTTGTTGTCTCTTCGCATATTTGTACCTTGACAACTTTATTTATTTTTATTTTTATTTGTTTATTTCGGACATTTCTATAGCGCCCCTCGAAGTCAGCTACTACTCAGTGGCGCTCCCGCCTATAGCATTTTATACTGTGCCGGAATTTTCACGCCGAAGCGCCACGAGCAATTGCGAGTGAAGGACTTGGGTAAATGCCGACCGACCTGACTACAGAAGACAGCAATCGAATAGAATGGTCTTCAACCGCTTGTCAAATAGACGCAAAGAAGTAGAAGCTCGTGTCACAGATTGCATGGAAGCCAGTTTCAGAATGAGGGGCCGACCAAAGTATAGCATCCTTGTATGATTGTTTCAGTACACGACGAGCGAACAACCGAACCACCCTGTGTTGCATAACGAGGAGATCTGATGCCAGGTAAGGATGACACTGGATATGGTAGGATGTAACACAACGGGCCAGACGGTTACGTTTCAGCATAAGGATCTTTAACTCAGTACGTCTACGCATGGTAAACCAATGCAGCTTGTCTCGCATGTAGGTATATATAATATTATGACAAAATTTTGAAGTCCTAACGGTTAAGCCCTTTCAACCTTTAAAACAGATTGAAGTTGGTTAATCCGAGAGATCGGTAAGGGCGCATAAATAGTGTCAACTCCACTTCTCTTGATACTGTTATCTTCCCTTCTTCCTTCTACACCTTTCTTTTCTCTACATCTAATTATAGGTAATTTAGCTATAGTAGTGCGTGGCTGCAGTGTATTCACATGAACAGCAGCCAATTATATAATTGTCCAAGGTCAACAGCTCAGCACCTGTACAAACATTAACGCAGTATACACTATTCACGCACCCATTAAATATAATACACACATACGCTACGTTACGCAATAAACGTTCCGACACAAAAGTTAATTAAATCTAATCAACCTAAGCCTCAGCTTAAGTCAATATCAATGCCTTTAGAAAGGGCTTTCACAAATAACATTACCATTAGTAGGCCTACAAGTAGGCCCTACTTCCAACCCTTGAAAATGGTTCGCAATTTTTGCATATATATAGACGTGATCGTATGAGAAGCTTACAAATAGCTGCTCAGTTCAGGAGTTTCCATCATGGCTGCGGTTGTTCAATATAATAACCGTATTTTAAAAGTACGAATACGTATGCTCACAAATAATTATTTATGAAATGCATCAGTTACAAAATCGATTTTCTGCAAGTTCGTCCATTAAAACAATCCAACAGTTTTGGTGAGTCCTACAGTGTTCGTCGACTAAAACATTTCCATCAATTTCTGCAGATCCCTGCAGTGTTTGTTCGTTCGTTTAAACGCTCAAACATTTCCTGCAGGCTCCTAAACGTTCCAGGATGATAGTTTCCTTTCAGGCTGAATTATTTCGTTCTTTGTTTTCAATCAATCTACTGGAAATTTGATGCTTATGAGTGCAATGTGTTTTTTGTGCGCTAATTTTCTTTTAACGAGAAGCGATGAAATGGTATAGAATATCAGGCTCTGAATCAGTTCTTGTCTAGAGCTACGTTTTAGCTGTTTTGTACGTTTGACATATCAAAGACTAGCACTCGACCATCATTCCATGGTTTGATATCGCTGATCCATTGGTTGTCTGCCACAATCAGTAGTTTATTTGATTCGTCCAAACAAATCCGACAGGGAAATCGTAATTCGTCACCTTGTGAGAAAAGGACTTTGACGAATTTCAATTCTGGACTTAACAGCACCACTCTGCTGTTATCTTTGTCAACAACCAATATGTGTCCGTCAGAGAAGGCAGCCATATAGATTGGGACATACAGTTGATCATTAGTTGATCCTTTTCTTCCACCAAAAGAGTGTGTAACTTTACCCCTTATGTCAATTACGCACACTCCATGCTGAGAATCCCCTCGATTGCCGTGAGAAATGATGTACTCATTTTTTCTTCGCTTCAGTGTATGCCATATCCTGCCGATAACAACATCTGACGGCAATTCTATGAAGCGAATCAAATCTCCATCTGGCGAATATTCACGTATTCTACGTTCGTATAGGGATGTGAAGATAACATTGAATTCACTTGTAACCGAAAGACGTCCTGCTGTGCATTCCGTTGGCCATTTCTTTTGAACAATTCCCTCAGGATCGATCTTAACGATTTCTGCATGTTGCTCTTCGTTTCTCTTTTTATCGACAACATACAGACAGTCATGTCTAGAATTGGATTGTATGTCCCATGGCATTTCTACCTGGTGATCTGTCAATGAAAATTCCCCTCTCGGCTCCAATTTCTGCAGATCTCCGAAAACTTCAATTTCGGGCCATCCGTTACTTAAAACGAAAAGCTCCTCGCCTAGTATTGCCAATCCGAAAACCGCTTTGTTTCCTTTGCGACATGCTTTAGGTATCAATGTTCGAATCAGTTTGGGTTCATCTGCAACAAAACAAAGCATTAATTAACTACCGATATCAGTTTTAAAAAGCGCTCGTCACAAATCCAAAAACCAACAGTCTGGGTAATGGTCATCCAAAATTTTGACGTTGTCTTAGACAAGTTTAATTTGCAATTAGTAAAGAAGTTGTTCGCCAATTCAATATTGGCATTTATGCATGTAGGTCTTAGCAACGTCCGCTTTGCTCCGCAGAAGGACCATTTGGTGATTTCAGGTCAATGAAGGACCCATTTGGTGATATCCGGTCTCTCAAGGAGCTTGGAAATACGAGTCTCGAGGTTAAGAGAAAAAAGATCTGGCAGAGTCACGGGCTACACACCTCTGGAAACTGTAGAGGATCGAGAGAGATGGCAGCGGTAGAAGCTGTTAATGCAAATCTAAAAAATCCTGCGTCGGCCTCCACAACATGGCTTAATATGCTTCAAATTAATGTAGCAGTGTACAGTAGAATGGAGATGAGAAAGCGCTGGGAAAGAAATTAACCTCAGAAATTAACATGTACTGCTTCACTTCAGATTATTGTCGAAAGGCGATAACCAACCTTACGAATGACTGACTCCGAAAGATTAAATATTTTATTTTATATGCTCACAGCTGAATTTTTCTAAATGAACAGTAGTAGCCTATCATTTAGGCTCGTAAAGAACGCTTTCGAGAAGTACTGCAGTGGATCCAGTAGTAGTTCATTAGTATATCACTAATAGTTCATTAATCATTTGTTCTTCAGTCTCATTACATTACGTGTCAGCCTGAGTTCACTCATAAATTCTGGAAACTCATTCTCTGTCATGTTACGACTTGTCAACAGCAATTATGACAACTTGTCGTACGTTAAAACGTTGCGTATTCTTGACTATCTAAGCTATCGTTCAAATTTTGTATGCGAGCAATCAGGTTTTCGTAAAGGTCTCTTGACAGAGACAGCTCTTCTGAAACTTTCGGATAGCTCGGCTTTTGACACGGTGGATCCCGACATCCTACTGACCAGACTTAACATATCATATGGAGTTTGATTTGTTCGTTTTTCCCGTATGAGCGGACAGTTAGGGTTACCATCGGCTTGGACAACTCAGTTTTGACAATGTCGCAAGGCTGAGTAGTCTGGCAGCTCCTATAGTAACGGTCAATATGACTAAGATTATTTCCACTCTTGGAGCTCGTATTCATCAGTACGCTGATGATTTCCAGCTGTACTTAGCGTGCCACCGTGCTTGTGGGTCCATGATGGAGGCAATCGTTATGAATTTCAGACCATGGTATCTTAAAATCGGCTCATGTGTAACCCGGGAAAGATATAAGTAGGCCCTAATATGACAAGCGCGAGCAAGGACTAATAGGGAAGCGATTGAGGTGGAGTTTTCATATTGGACCTCGATGTCCTTATAGATGAAAACTCATCTATGGAGACGAATGTCAGCTCCTTCTGCAGGTCCTGTTTTTATCAAATGCAGCAAATCATAGTCATACGGAGAAATCGGGTTTTTGCATTTAGGAATTTATAAACCGCCTCTCGCAGTACAGCCTAATCAGAGGTGCTCCCAGAGCTCATCACTCTACCGAAACCGCTCTCCTATCTCTCCTATCTGATATCAATCAATCAATCAATTCGTTTTATTTGTCCAAAGAACACAAACAATAAAAAATGCACTGGTTCATAGACAGCGTGTTCTATATCTTCTCAGCTATTGATAAATCTCATGTTTCTTGCCCTTTTCGGTGACTGTTCAGCCTTTGACATGGTTGATCACAACATTATCTTACGTCGTCTTGGTCTCCTTTTGTATTAGTGGTTATCTACTTCGCTCTTTCCGGTCGTACCTAACCGACCGTTCACATAATATAAAATGGTAATTTTCGGTGACTCTCGCTCCTTCTTGGTACCTGTCAAATTCGGGGTTCTTCAAGGTTCTGTGCTGGGTCTCCTTCTCTATATTTTGTTTACCACTGATATTCCTCGTCTCTTTGCTAAACACTCTGCTGTGAGGCATCTATATGCTGATGATGTGCATACCCTGATTCGTGGTTTCCTGCTCATCAACTTCCCCTCTGTGAATCTATTGAGTCACTTTCCACCGATATCCGCTGCTGGATGTCTTCGAATCGCCACCATCTTAATTATTTTTATAAAGGCTCAACTGATCTGCACTGTTACTGGAAAAGGTGGGATACCCCACGATTTAGGGTGGTCGCTGTAGCCCACCTTATTTTTAGGTTAAAGTGTAATTTTCCACGTTATTTGCTTGTTGGGATATATTACATCTGAATCACTACACCTTGGGGGTTGGGTTTAACACCTTCTGTGAAGGTGTAATATTCCACCCTACTGTGTCTTTGAATCGCCTCTGTCTTAATTCTTTAAACGCTGAACTGATCTGGTTCTGCACTCGCCAGCAGCTCCTAAAGCTTCCTAATGAAACACTCGCCGAGCGGTTCCTCTCTTCTCTTTCTCGACAAGTATTGGTGATTTGGGTGTCATTCTTGACAGTACTCTTTCGTTTGCTAACCACATCTAAAGCTTCTCTCGGTTTAGCTATTTCCATACATCTTCGTGCTGTCCGGCGTTCTGTTCCTTCCTCCACTTTCTCTTCTATGGTGCATGCCTTTATCTGCTCACGCATTGACTACTGTAATTCATTACTTATTGGTGTACCAAAATCTCGTCTGTTTCCATTTCAGTCGGTATTAAACGCAGCTGCTCGGCTGATTGCCCGCCTTCCACGCTACTCTCATATCTCGACTTTTATGTCCGAGCACTTATATTGGCTTCCGCTCACTGCGAGTTTCAAGTTTAAAATCCTGTTCCTCACCTCTAAAGCGCTCCAAGATCATGCTTCTCGTTATCTCTGTGATCTTATCGGTCGATCTTTTCGGCTTCCTCTGGCCGTTTTCTTCGTTCTCTAGACTGGCATGACCTCTTGGTCTCTAGGACCCGGACGTCTGTGGCTCAACACCGTGCCTACGCATCTATTGGTCCGTCCCTCTGGATATATCTTCCTTCCAAGACTCGTTCTCAGCTCCTAACTGGGGCACCGCTTGAAACTTCTCGCTGTCCTAAGACTTGTCTTTTCTCACGGGGCTCCTCGCAATGGGAGCGCCTCTGATTAGGTTGTACTGCGAGAGACGCTTTATAAATTCAGAAATACAATACAGTACAATGGAATACAACAATAATTATGCGAGAGATGCTGAACTGATTTCGATCGAGGACGGATTTATTTTCAAGATCCTTCTCATTGGAAGAGCTTCGTTTGTCCGTGCGGCATCTGAATACATAAGAAACCTCAGCATTCCTGTTTATGGCGAACCTAGTCGACGGTCGTTGCGTTCAGCGGACCGTGGAGACCTGTTGTTGGTCTCTCGCTTCCGTACGACAATTCGAGAACATCTTTTATTATCGTGCATTGGACCGTCTACCTAGGAATGTCTACCATTAAACATACGTACTATTTCGTAGAAGACAGTTCAAGAAACATTTTAAAGCCATCTGAAGACACTTGTTTTAGATCTTTTAGACAATCTGACAACCTCATCCCACCCATGCAAGCCCTATAATGTCAAGTCGTCGATAGGCGAATTAGAGAAAAGAAAACATTTAAAAGAATTAGAAAATTAGAAGATACCAATGTTTGAAGCTTTACGTATTTCGATTTTCTCGTGTGTTTGCATTAAACCACTTCGTTCCTGGTGCATTCCATTTCCCAGCGAATTCATTTCCAAATCGTTTATATTATGAGACTTATCCATAACCGTAACAGTGACATTAAGATATAATGATTAGTATATGCATTATAGTTGGATGGAGATTCATATATAATTTCATGCCTTATCTTACGTCATAATATTACCTCATCTTATAGAGCATTAATCTGAACAATTGTAGGTATGTCCTCGTAGGCTTTCAGAAATTCCAGACACAAATTCTTCATTCCAACTCCAAGTATGAAGCCCGGATCATCGCTATCATGCCAAATGCTCTCATGTTTCGAAATATAAACTATGGTGCGAGACGCTTTAGACGGGTTTCGGGTGAGGACGGAATTGTCTTTAAGATCCTTCTCATTGGAAGAGTTTTGTCAGTCATTGCGGCATCTGAATACACCAGAAAGCTCTGCCTTCCTATTAATAGCAAGTCTAGTCGACTGTCGTTGCGTTCAGTAGCCATAGGAGACCTATTGGTCTCTCGCTTCCGTAGGACAGTGCGGGTACATGGTGTATTCTAGTGCAATGGACCATCTTCCTGGGAAAGTCTAATATTAAATACACGTAGGCCTACTTTTACGTCAAAGAAAGTTCAAGAAACATTTTCAAGCCATCACGCTTTTAGATTTGTTAGATTATCATGTTAAGCGCCTTTGTGATATTAAAAGACATTTTGCAAATTGCCAGTTAAGAACGCACGTAATTACCTTCCTATCTGAAATCCAACCAATTCCACCCAAACAAGCTCAATAATGTTGAGCCGTTGCTAATTTGATAAATATATTTAAATGAATTAGAAGATTAGAAGAAACAAAATATAAAATTATGTTTGAACGTTTACTTGTTTCAATTTTCTCGTGTGACTGTATTAGACCAGTCCACTCCTGTAGCGTTCCATTGTCCTGCGATTTTAATTCCAAATCTCTTTCATTTGGAGACTTTTCTGCAGCAATATAAGCGACATTAGTTGAGAAATAATTATTAGTTTCTACAATAATAGCTGAATAGAGACTCGTTTTATGCCTCATAATATATAGAACGTCATCTTAAGCCGCATTAATTTACATTGGTAACTCGTTAATTTGAGGGTAATCAATTGGAATTTGACTCTTTATTCAGTTTATTCTGTGTGTTTGCACTTGCTTCAGGTCAAGTAATGTCAGTATCCGTTCATTAGCCAAAATTCTAAATTTGCTTTTAGAAACTGTACTTAAGAATAATACATCAAAAAGTTCAATTACAAAAGATCAGAGGTCAATAACGTTTACAGTCAATTTTTTTAGAGAAAATTTTTGTTGTAATTAATAATTGTTATTGCTTAGTAAATAATTCTGAATGAGACACAATACTATCTTCTATTGTCTTTTGACAGTATGTTGTAGGCCCTATAAAGTTCTTACTCTCACGTTTGGCCGGTTTAAGCTTACAGTTAGCAATATGAAGACATTAGCTGAAGTCTTTGCAGTTCATGTGCTTCTTGCAGACCGAAACAGGAATCCAGCTGTGTCTATCTCTCTATTATTTCCCTCTAATTCTCTTGTGTGCCAGTTTAACTATTTGACCATGTTTTTCATGTTCTTCACCAGTTCTAAAATTTCATCTGATATCCCTCGGTCTTTAGACTTTTTGTGAGTTCGAACGACTATGTTGTTCGCTGCTGGTTGTATTCATTTTACTGCATTTGACAACATAACTTCTGCGGCCTATGGTGTCATGATCACTGATCTGCATGTTCCACTCTAAATACTTTTCGTTTTTCCGTCGGATATCTTAAGCTTTTAGCTTTTATGGACATATCAACCGATAAAAAATAGATCTATGGGAATCTTCATGTCTTCCGTCATGTTCACATAAAAGTATCAATATAACTACAGTTATGAAATAACTCACTTGATAATTGCAGCTTTTTATCCTTTCCTGTCCTGAGACAGAAACAATATGTCACCATTATGATGAGTATCACGAGAAGAGAGATCCCTACACAAATTGTCACGACACATCCAGTGGGACAAGTTGTTGAATCTGTAAAAAGTATTACTAAACTTTAGATAATCATATCATCTTAACTACACTCGTTTTGGTATGATGTCCGCAAAATTAATATCCAGCTTTATGACACGCAAACTGCTTTTTGATTTAAACTAATTAGTTATTCACCATGCAACATTAATAGCAAAAAATAAGATATATTTGCCTTTGAGACAACTGCGCAGGTTTACCACCCATGTCGGTCGTTGGTCCATATTTTCTTTCATTTTGGCGGATTATTTTGTATAAATGAAGAATTCCCTCAGTAATTTTTAAAATGTTGGACGAATGTCCGTTGAACGTGCACCCGACAGCTTGGTGGACAGCTGAACGTAGGTCGTCGTCTTTCAATGAGGTACTGCTCAGCTGAGGCGTTATAATGGGTCACCTACGCAACCGCCTGTCGTCGCTCCACACTGTCAACGCAACTTGGTTCAGAAACTCATGATGCAAACCGTTAAACTTACTATAACATTCGCCGTAGCGGACATTACACCGAACAAAACCTCCTAAAGATAATGAAATCTGTATGCAATGTCATATCCGTAAAAGGCGCAATAGAAGGACTGTATTATGCAAACTAGTACATCAAAAGCATCTAATTTCGGTACGATAGATGGCTCATTTAGATGGATGGAAGGACTATAATATTTGACTATAGTGTCCAACTCAATAGTAGGCCTAGTTAGGTATGGCACAACTAACACAAACATTTAGATGCAGTCAGTCAGGCATAGCGAAGCAATCAAATATCGCATTATATTAAATGTATTACCTACGTTAGTAAATTAAAGGTCGAATTGTGAAGTCCAGCTGTATTAGTTCTCAGCAATATAATATCGACATCCAATATCGGTTCGCTAGGTGGCCCATTTAGATCAACGAAAAATTTTTGTGAAAGTACTGTGAACTCCACTAGGAGTCGCATCTATTTACAATTTAGCCAGTTCCTGGTTAGGGTAGAAGGTGTATATAATATCATCCCCAAATATAATGATTTTCAAAATTCGTAGTTAAGTAATACTAGAGAGTTATATTATAACAAATGAACAATGTACTTTATATATCAACTCCAAATGTAATGATTTCTTAAATTCGTAGTTAAGTAATATTAGATAGTTATATTAAAATAAATTAAAAGGTACATAATATAAGGATCGTATAGTGTCAACAATGCGATAGGTCTACAAGAAGCATTGTCAAGTGCACATGGAATCAAGACAAATTTATATAGTCCTACTTAGTATTTTCTATGGCTTCATTTTAAGTTAGTCTATGTATCGTTTAGGTAAAAAGGTTAGGCCAGGTAAATTATTGTTCCAATAGTAAAGCTAAAAGGTTGTCTAAATTCATTTCTTCCAAGTTCACCTTATTTTGTTTAGTATTAGTTTTACTTTTATTTGACCATGGTGCTGGGTGTTTAGAACTACTTAAAGTATTCCTAATGGTTCTCCCATTCTTAAAAGCTAACATGGGGCTAGTATTAAAGTAACTTTGTAGTTCCGGGTTTTCAGACAAAAATTCATGCCAAACTGTGTGTAGTGTCCTTTTGAGAATGGATTTCTTATCGAATTAATTTTCATATATTAATATTAGAACGGTCTATTGTATTTTTATTATTTTTGTATCTCAGTAATGTATTTCTTTCTATTAGTTTTAGTTTATGAATAGAAGCTTTTACTATTAAATCCGGGTATTATCTAAGTCCAAAAGCATTAGCCATATTACTTAATTGCATTTCTATATCTAAAGGGTCTGAAATAATTCTTTTCAGTCTGAGAAATTGGCTGAATGGGATTGCTTTCTTAATATGAGGCGGGTGATTTCTCGAATAATTTAAATATAGCTTCCTGTCAGTGGGTTTAGTATATATGTTTATTCGAGTGACGCTATGGAAAATAACCTTAATAAATAATTAAATAAAATTCAAAGACACAATTCTTCCAAGACCTTGGTAGGACTGATTTTTTGCAGTATTTTATTGTAGCAGCATTACACAGTTTTAGACACGTTTTGTTAGATCACAAAAAAGTTATCTACACATGTCATAGTGTCATTTGTTTTAGTATAGGTAAAAAAGGAAATTTATTCAACATACCGTCACTTGTGTCACTTATGTAAGCATAGTCGATAACGATGCATCGTTTGCCTCTGATGTTGCACTCTGCCTCGCACTGGTAAAGTCCTGTTGTCTCTGGCGTAATCGTTCGACTGGTAGAGACTACGATGTCAGAATGTTTCCATTTGTAATTACAAGATTGAGATGTGTCTGGATTGCATTGTACTTCATTGTTAACGGTGGATTTTGTCATCGTCTTCCCACTAAATGCATCTAAAATAAGAATGTCTTTATTATTTCCACTGTAATTCATATGCAACACCTAGGTAGCTGGCGATTTCAGTCAACATCTTAAAGATCCGACGCTCCATATAAAGTCCGAATTCTGCGCTCTTATGGAGCAATTCGGCCTCACACAGCATGTCGACGGGCCACCCACCAATGTGGTGGTTGGCTTGACGTAGTCATCACTCGTGGTGACTGTTCTCTGACCGACCATACCATCTCTCCTCCCACTCTCTGCGATCATGGCCTTGTCGTCGCCATAGTTCCATTCCTCCACGAAGCTCCATTGCTTATCGTAAGGCAGGTTCGTGGCTGGCAAAAGCTGGACTGCTTGGCATTCCGGGGGGCGTTACTCAACATCTCTGCCTTTGCCGACCCATCTTCCCTGGCAGACGCATCAGTCTCTGACCTCTTCGACACCTGTGAAACTTTTTTGATGAACCTTGTCAACACCCTCCCACCTCCACGTCCGGTTTAGATCCGTCGCTCTACACTCACCTCATGGCTTGAGCCGAGTGTCGCTCTCTTGGGCACCAGGTCCGTCGCCTTGAGAGAGTCCACAGGCGTAACAAATCACCCGCAGATCACTCCAGCTGGGTAAAGTTATTCAGTTAGATGCATCGTCGCTACAGGGAGAAGGAGCGCTTATAGTGGGAGCATATTATAGATAACCCACCACTCCAGAGAGCCCAGAAAGCTCTCGGCGACTTTCAACGACCTGGCTTCGTCAATCTACTGCTATCCTCTTCACAGCCAAAGGCTTCCTGGAATCTTTCGTTGAAAAGGTTAACTCTATCAGTGAGGTCACCGCTGGGTAACCGGTGTTTCCTCCAAGAGACTGCTGTCTTTCTGAGCTGAGCCCGATCTCTGTAGAGGAACTGCAAATCATCCTGGCTTCACCTCCTAAGACTTGAGAGTGTCACTGAGTACATGCGGAATGGTTTTGCATTGGCTTCCTATCCCGCAGTGTATTGCCTTTCGGGGCCCCGCCCTAGTGTGGCACTGCCTTGTGAGAGAAGTCCCCGTGTACATGTATTTGCAAGGGTGCTGTCGCTCCGCCCTGAACACCCAGCGCGGTGGTTATCTGAGCAGACTGAGCCTCTGGTTCCCCGTTCGCGGACCACCCTTATATAGGCAGCGCCGTGCTTTTTCAATCGCTGGCCCTACAAGCTGGAACGAACTCCCTGTGGCGTTTCGCTTGGTCCCAAGTACCGATATCGTCACATTTTAATTTTCAGCTGGGACTGGGTCGGGAGTGCTTCTGAGTATATAACCTTAAGGGGCGCTACATAATTTTCGTCATGAATGAATGAATGAAAAGTAAAACTAAATTTAATTTACTAAGGTCTTCTGACAAATTAATGCACGGATATTTAGATCAGAATGATGCAAATAGCCACTAAATGCATAATTTGATTTATTTATCATCTACTAATCACCTTTAAATAGCGCCACTCGAAATCAGAGCAGTTTTGTGCAAAAGTGCACCTCTATACTGTTATGTTATAATTGTTACGTATTTAATAATCCTGTTTTATGTGACGCAAAGAAACTTTCTACTGAAATTTGCTTGCATAATTATTAATGAATTATTGATAAAACATAGTAAGAGTAACTGCTACTTACATATTAGATTTGTCACTTCAAATGTGCAAATGTCAGATGACCCAGTTGTTTGGCACAAGTGAGACGAACGAGTCATTTGCCGGTCTACAGTAATCGAAGTATTGCATATAATGCGGTTGTTGATACTTTGGCATTCTGAATTTTCAAAGCTGTTTCCGTTTTCAGGAACCTTCTTCCATTCAAGTTGTGGAGGATTATTGCCGTAAAAAGTTACGCTGCATGATAATTGCACTTCGTCTGGGTCTATGTTGCAGTCATTCGGTATAACTACTCCATCTGGTTTCATGTTTGACTGACATGTCCCGTTTCCATCTGTTAGTGTAAAAACGTCTATGTTCATATTATTATGGCAATGAATCTTACAAAAACCTGCTTTCACTTTACATGAATGAATTGAAGCTCACTAAAAGCAGTTGTAGTAAAAAAAGGCCAGTATATTGAGTGACAAATTAGGTATTGTTATTGTTATTAGTAGCTTCTATTTCGCCAGTATCTAATGCGCAAGCCAAAACCAAGCCGTAATCAGTTTAATATCCAGAGGTTCAGTTCGTAAGACAGCGTGGTAAATAAGCAATTCACTAGCACCCGTTTAGAATCTTTTTCTGTTATAGCAATGAAATCACATGAAACAACGATTGCTGTAGAAATCTTAACCAGAAATTTGAGCAGAAGTATAAAACAAGCAATCAGTAGTATATAAATGGTAGAAATTGAATCAAATTCAGCTGATTCATTGTCGAATATTATCGAGTGTGCATTGTACAGTGCAGCTACCTGCTGTAAATACAGTCATTTCGGCTGAACTCGTTTCTCCATTTCCCTGATTATCACGACAGTTGTACATTCCAGCGTCTTCTGGTTTTGCCGATGGAAACACAAGATTATATGCTGTAGTGCCGTTATTCTGATAGACTTCAATTTGTAATCTGTCTTTGTATGGATGATACAATTTCCTCCCCGCATAGACGTAACTGTCACTTGTGCCATAATACCAATGTACGTCTTCAGTCGATGAAGTTGAACAGTTGAGGGTAGCTATCTGTCCTGCCAATACGTATGTATCTTGAGGTTTCACAACGAGAAGCCCGCTTGCTAATAGGAACAATGCGATTACAGAATGAAAGATTGTACTACACAAAACTTGTACTATATATACATAGTAATATCAATGTACGTATAAATAATAATAAAATAGTACAATCTATGTA
Organism: Allolobophora icterica; assembly: GCA_963556255.1. Lineage (NCBI taxonomy): Eukaryota > Metazoa > Annelida > Clitellata > Crassiclitellata > Lumbricidae > Allolobophora > Allolobophora icterica. Next base: position 22,899,969 of record OY744604.1, read on the forward strand.
TACAGCCGACGCCGTTTAAATGCATAGCCTCGAGACTGCCTTGAACCAATGCACTTGACCGAATGTGGTTTTTAAAATTGGCTAAATGTAGGCAACTGGTATTTAACAATACAATACAGTATTATAATACAGTATTATAATGCCTTCTGTAACCATTAAGTTAAAGTAAATCTAAGCGTTATATTATAAGTGTAAGTGCCAAATAGGCCTGTGAGTGTCAAGCAAGCATAGGAACCGTGTGCACTGTGCACACTCTGGAATGTTGATCGGTAACAATGTTACGTCACCAGCCGGAGTTATGCTATATTGTTATGTTTACCCTATATTTAAAAAACGGCCGGCCAGCTTCTATGCACATAAGCGAATTATGCACTTGTCCGTTATGCACTTAAGTGGAGTCGACTGTAATTAACATTGTCCATATGCTTCTTTAACATGGTGTTTGACGACTAAAATATTCAACTCCACATGGATCAAAGTCTAAACTCCCCAGCCTTTTTCTACAATTCCCACACTGGGAAGAAGTGCCAGAGTACATGATTCTCGTTCTCTGTAATTGCCTGAAAAAGCCACGCACAAGCAGTTTCGGCCAACTTGTTGACAATAAGATCGGGTACTGATGTAAATCCTCCTCTCTTCATTCGATTTATCAACCGCTCAATTTAACTAATTCTCATTAACATTAATTTTCACAGTCATCGGTCTTTCTCCTGTCAGCATGCCCCCATATTCAAATACTGGACCCGTATAGAGCCCATTTTGGTACCATCTGATGCTCACGAAAATGAGGGCACGGTCAGTACAGTATGCGGTAAAATGCATTATATTGTTACATAATCAGGTATGTACAATAGACATACCTGATAAGTCGATAGCAAGCCGCTAAGTCAGTCGATAAGCCTAAGCGACTTAGTCAATCGATAAGCATGCGACTTGGTCGACTAAGTCGCTAAGTCAGTCACTAACTCATCAAGTCAGTTGTTAACTCCTTAGCGACTGACACCGGATACTACTGTGCATTCGTTCTTCTAACTAGTACAAACAATTACATTGTACATATTTTAGGTTCTGTAAAATTTAGCTACTACGCACTTATCTCGATTTCCTATCCATTGAATGAACGTTAATTTGTGGCTGGATATACTCATGACTAATAACTATTAAATGTTTGCATCAAACACACACACACACACACACACACACACACACATATAATATTATATAGGATACAAGCAAATTCTAACCAGCATGACACCACATGTTTACAAGAATGACGATAAACATGTAGACAGCTGTTGTCCAGTTGAGATAAGCCATTGGGAATTCAATTTCAGCCAATATACTACTTGACTCTACAAAAAGAAACTTTATACTGTTGATAATTTTAAGGTTACTTCTAACTAATAAAGTTCTAAAGCTTCTCTTAAAATCTCACAAAATGTGAACGTTGTAGCTGTATAGGCCCTTCACAGTACTTGACAACACGGTAAAGCTTACAGACAGATCAACATCTGTTATGCACGTAAGCTTACTGTATGCAGGAATTTTTCAGCCATTGACCCTGCTATTCCCGTGGAGCAGTTGTTGAAATTGTTGGCCATCAACTCGGGTTAGTAATACTCTCGTTGTTTACAGATGAGGCCTCAATCCTAGTTTCAGACCCACTGACCCCAGCGAGTGAATCAGCCCCAGGTTCTTTAAGATTATTGCTATATTTACAGAATTCAGTTGCACAGTAGCATTTTTCAGCATTAATTCTAACAGATTTAGATTTATTTCTACATATTATAAATCTACTTTTATTAGCTGCATTGGATTTTTTTGAATATTTTTTGTACAAGGAGGACTTTTTGGACTGATTTTAAGAGACCCCAGGTCATCCAGGGCTGAGTAAGGGTCGGTTTGATGCGGGAGGACCTATAGGTGAGAGGGAAAGACTTATCGTAAGCTTCCTTGTAGCGAGAAAGGAAGGAGTCGTAGACATTGTTAGGATCGCCTCTCTGACAGGCGTCAGTGACAACAGACCAGTCAGTCAGAACGAGCGATTTTTTTTAAAGTCGACTAAATTAGTATAATTGATAATTCGGAAGTCCTCAGCAATGGATTTAGTCAGGTGGGTAGTGGGGTAGTTAAATCGGGATAGGAAGGTGGTCGGAGATTTCTGATGTGACTATGAAGGAATCAGTAAGGGCAGGCCAGGCGTTAGTGTAGATATTATCGATGAGAGTCGCGGAATCAGTGGTAATAATTCTAGTAGCCCTGGTGATAGTGGGCAGGAAGTGATAGGTTGTCATTAAGTTAAAGAAATCTGTGGTAGATCTATGTGCATTTACTTTTAAGAGATCTACATTGTACGTCAACATTATTTTTCATGATAACTGTGAGGATATTCTCAAATTCGTTGGTAAATACATCTACATGTAGGTTAAGCCCTTACGGCCTGTAGATGGCGCCCATAAGGGTGGACCCTTTCTCATGTTGTACTTTGATAAAGAGCCCCTCATAAGAATGGTGGCAAAGGTCTGGGTAGTCCAGCAGCTGGAAGAAAATGTTCTCTTGAATTAAGAAGCCAACCCAACCACACAGGCCCACCCCTCGGGGTTTATGGATAAACTGATACCCACGGATCCTGACAGTGTCCTCCAGATTCGCATCTAACCAAGTCTCGGATAATGCTAGGATGGAGACGGTTCTAGGACTTTTCGCCCCCGGAAGATTCGCCCACGGAAGATTCGCCCCCGACATTTCGCCCCCGGAAGTTTCGCCCCCAAATATTCGCCCCACGTATATCGATTATCAGGTTCTAGTCTTACTTACGTTTTCATTGCTAATAAAGCTTCTAGCCTTAGTTTCATTTTCGTCATAGATCCCTCTTCTAGCCTTAGTTATATTTTCATCGCTTCTTAGTTACGTTTTCATCGTTAATCGGGATCTAGGATGAAAATGTAACTAAGTCTATAAGCTGGATTATCGATGAAAATACAACTAAGACTAGAAGCGGGATCTACGATGAAGATATAACTAAGACTAGAAGCGGGATCTATGATAAAAAATACTACTGAGACTAGAAGCGGGATCTATGATGAAAATGTAACGAAGACTAGAAGCTGGAACGACGATGAAAATATGACCCATATTACTTACTCGGTCGCTGATAATCGATATACGTGGGGGCGAATCTTCCGGGGGCGATACTTCCATGGGGAGAATCTTCCCGGGGGCGAAATGTCGGGGGCGAATCTTCCGGGGGCGATTCTTCAGGGGGCGAAATTTCCGTATCCCGATCGAGACGGGTATCTGTATTAGGAGGTCTCATATGTCAACCAATTTTGGGAGAAGACTTCTGCAATTAATGTGCAATTTGTGCATAACAGAGAAAGCTAAGGTAGGAGAGGAAAAATGAGATGTCAGTGAGGAAGGAGAAGAATACCAACTGTCATGGGATAAATTAGTAAAATTATTTTGATCCGGATCAACATCAATTTAATTTAAGAGTGTACGGTTATCATTATCATCAAGGAGCAGGTCAAGTCTTAGACTGTCATTACCGACCTGCGGCAGAGCCCAGCTAGGATCAGCTCCAGTCGCACTACATAAGAAGAGATTGTCTTCTTCAATGTGATTGAAGGGGAACAAATAAGTAATGCAACAGGAACCGAGCCATGGGTCGGAGCATTTTCACTGCCCCAGCAGCTCAGGTGAAACGATTTGCCGCATTCTTTACAGATGGCCATCGTATTACACTTCACAATAGGGAGAATACAAAGGCTGCAGCTGGACAACCAAACCTCACGTGGCATGCCTTAAGAAGCCAGGTCTACCGTTGTGAGGCATACCAGCAATTTCAATCAGGTACTATTAAAAAGGCACCGAGGAAAGAAGATGAAAGATTACCTTTCTCGCACAGTCTCCCAATTCGATCAACATAACTTTCAAATGAATAGCCTTCGGTTCGAATACTAGTCGTTGTCCTGAAAAGCCAAAACGTTACCTGATCGGCTATTGTACCACCTTTCACAACAGTGTTACCTGTTCAGCAAGCACATACATGTACTTTGATCGCATCAATGAAAACGTAATGTCAATAACTAAGCACACAGCCAAAAGATAAGCGTCTTGCATCAATAGTCACTCAGTGTTCAGTGAATGCGGACCTATGCCATTTATTACACAGATCTTTGTACAGGTCTAGGCAGATACTGGATATGCATGGTAATGGCGGTCATACATAATATAATAAATTACCAAGCAGTTTTTTTTTTGTAAAATGTGGCAACACACTTGACAGATGCCTACTCCACTTGTGAAGTGCATTAAAAACAGTCGGCCTACTCGGAGCAGTTTTACTGCTAAATACACACATGCTTTTAAATTCAATTTCATACAAATGTAGACCTATACACAATAAGGAAACTCAGTGTTCCCATAAAGGAACATTATAATAATCGAGGTTTTAAAAGTGTTTATATTTTTACAACTCAAATTTTCAGATCTTCCCGTAAACAAATGTTACCCACATTTATCGATTTAATTCAATATTTATTTTCTATTATTTTCTATTATTTTCTATTTTCGTTTATTGTATAATTAAAACTAAATATATTGATTAGTCCTTCAGTTTGCACAGATAACAGCTGCAGAGTAGGCCTATACATTTTCAGTTCTTTAGCTACAGGTTTCAACACTGATCCTGTCTCAAAGACTAATCGTGGCTTGAATAATCGCTGGTGTTCAAGTTCCCGTGTATTGCGAAGAATTGACGTCTCCTGTTCGTTAAAAAATTTGAAACAAGCGCCGTCGACAGGCCCGTAACCAGAGGCAAAATCAAGACGAGGCAAATCGCTCCCCGACTCCATGCACTCCTCACCTGTCCTCTCCGCTTCCCTACACTTACGTCCCCTCACTTATTGTCCCGTCCCGCCCCCACCCTATGCCCTGCCTTCCCCTTCCAAAATGCTCCCCATCCCTTCCAGCCCTTTCCCCTTAAGTGAAAACTGTGGGATCCGAGGAATTCGTAAATTCTGTAGATGCTTGAAGGTGAGCTTTAGAACATTTTTAAAGCCGATGAAAGCAGAAAATAGAAGCAGGATCTTATGGTGCCTAAATATGTTTTGGAATGTTCTGTAAAAGTCTGTCGGCAACACTATGATCGTACCTAAAGCCGATGCAAGTTTTTGAAGTAGGCCTAAACATAAAATTTTTGTGGATTTTTGCAGGACTCTAATGTGTTATTGAACTTATTCTAACTTCTAAGATGTATTATCACATTAAATTTTGATCAGCGATGCAGGAAATAGGCATTTGCCATTATGATTGACAGTAAGTTAATTGTGAAGCGCATAATAAATGCAGATGAAGTTATATTCGCATTTCCGCAATTTTTTTAAATTTTCTATTTATGATGAATATATCAACAACAATAGATTCAATTTTTTTAAATTAATACGCCTTTGTAGCTAAAAGAGTTTTCCTTTCGTATTAGCTATAAGTAGCATATATCGGCTAATATATTTCGAATCTATGTTATACACTGTGTCCCGATGAAAAGTAGACCACAAGAAAAAGTGTCATAACTCGGTCAAAACTTTTAGCATTTGCCTGAAATTTTAAAACAAAACAAGTAGCCATATTACCACCAAATCTTAACGCCGTTTGGAAATGTTAGTGAGTTTGTCAAGTTTATGAACGTTTGAGATGCAGTACTGAAAAGGGGAACTTTCCAACATACAAGAGCCATAAGGAAGTGAAGTTCAGCTGCAGCTGGTGTTCAAAATGTCCTCCTTGTTCACGGACACACGACCAACGTGGACGCCACTGTTTGATGGCCCGGTCGATGACCACGTGGTCAAACAGCTGCCACTCTTCAATCAGGTGATCGACGTCACGAATGCGGGAACGATAAACGCGCTTCTCCAGTACACTCCAGATTTGATAGTCAACTGGATTGAGGTCTGGACTGCTGGGCGGCCACAGCTGCGGGGATATGAAGTCGGGTGTCTCCCGGGACAGCAGAGCAATGGTCTCACGTGCTTGTTGAATGTGAAGTAGCAGCCCGATGAAAAGTAGACCCCTAAACGTTTGTCAAAAATGTGTATGTTGGAAATTTCCCCTTTTCAGTACTGCATCTCAAACGTTGATAAACTCGACAAACTCACCAGCATTTCCAAACGGCGTTACGATTTGGTGGTAATATGGCTAGTGTTATTGTTTTTAAAATTTCAGATAAATGCTAAACGTTTTGACTGAGTTATAACACTTTTTCTTGGGGTCTACTTTTCATCGGGACACAGTGTATATTGGAACAAGTTTTTCGTTTGTGTAAATCTAGCATTTGCTTAGATATTTCAGATGAAGGTGTAAAAAAAGAACTGTGTATTTTATAGAATATGATAATTGAATAAAGAAAAATCCAATCGATTTTGGAAAAAATTACGATTTTTCGTCATGAATTTAAGGTTTTCTTATTTAGTTAAATTTCAATTATAATTTGTGTTTGCATTTGGCAGATTCTAAATGATTTTTTCGCAGAAACAGCTCTTTTTGTGACACGAATCTTGACTCTAATCACTGGAAAATATTTTTACATTTCAATGCAGTTTAAGCTATATCTTTTCCACAGAATCCACTCCATTTTGTGAGACGAATCTCAAGACAAGCACCGGCAACTCGTTGATGGAAGGCGATCGTATATGGATGCGCTGCAGCGTCAGATTAATAAGATATTGGACGCCAAGCATGGAGTGGAGACAACACGAAGAAGATAAATATGGATGGATCATAGCAGCAGACGAAGTCATGGAAAATGAAAACTTCAACGTCACCTCAACATTAATTATCATTTTCAACTCATTCATCAATAAAACTGTCTTCTCTTGCAAACCCTTTTTTCAACTCTGAAGCAGAGACTTCGTGTAAATGCCACCAATGCTCCCAATTTCAGCTACGCATGGAAATCGCCTGAAATCAAACAACTGGACTCTGATTCCAATTTTATCACAAGACCAAAGATAGCTCTCGAAGCCCCTAAAAGTAAGTTATAGCATGTCAATAGATAATGACGGTTTTAGATAAGTTTTGACTCCCAATTGCACTTACTGGATTTAGCGTTTTAATTTGTGTTTCTTGCATGTTTCTGCACGTGTGAGTTAATTTGTTTACTTAATTCGAACGTCTTTGTTTACCGGTAACGGCGCTTTCCACAAACACCAACAAAACATTCCTATTTCCTTTCACTCACATATATTACTCACTGTATTTCTTTTGCTACGCTTACTCTTTTTCTTTATTGGCTGCGCTACAGAAAAACTATTTTACTGACGAATTTGCAAGGAAAAATATATTTTGTCATCTACTGAATCCAGAATTTGGAGGCTTTGAAGTTAACTGTTGTAAAAGGAAGTAAGTGCGTCATCGGCAATTGTCAGGATAACGTAGATCTATAGGGGCTTATTAGGTAGCTGCAATTGTTTTGTTTTATAGTGCAGTATATAATTGGCAACCTTCTGTTTCTTTCACAATCGTTTGGGAGTTTTATTGTTTGTTGTCATTTGGTCTAAGTATTATGTACCACTTATTGAAGTGCAATATTGAAAGGCGATAACGTTAAGCTCTATTTCTATCTACATCCATCTGACGCACATGCTTATATGTCGGATAAGCTCACTGGAACAATCGTTTCGGAAGTGCGGGCATGAATGTCGTAAAAATCGATTTCGGTTGAATTAGGATAAATGAGCATCTAATACTGTGCACAAGCCAGGCTTCGTCTTCTTACAAAATGACCGAGAAGGTCCGATTAGAATAGTGTAGCCAAGTTGGCTAGAGTGCGCAAGTGGAATGGATATATCTGGCGGGTATTGGAATTGTTCAGCATGCTAACCACTTGTGAGAACGGTGATGACCAATTGTGGTTCCTTTGTTATTATTGGAACTTCATTGTGGAATCAGCTTGGCCTTCGGTCCTGGCTGAAAAACTTAAACTAAAAATGTAAGCTGACGATACCCAGGTAATCTTTCGTTTAAGAATAGGCTCTGTAGAGTATATTCCCGCTGGGCACTTGCTCCTATTTTTGCGATGTTCAGTTTTGGAATATAAACAACTTTATTCGTTATGATAAACAATATTCGTTTATTACAATCAGGATGACAAACCGCATTCTGGTAAATGAAAACTCAGGTAGGAAAATAAATAGTATAATCAGCAGAGGGGTGTTTGAGACGATCAAATACTCTAGATTAGACGCTTACCAGATGGGAAAACAATTAGCATTGTCGACCTTGCCATCCAAGATATGCTCTTGAAGAGCACCATAGGTATAAAGTTCTTCCTGTCATTGTCAGGAAATTCACACTCGTGTGGATGTATTCGACGATGGTGAGTATGCTTGATGGCAAGGCCGTAGCTAGGGGGGTATTTTTGGTGTTTAGACACCCCCCGAAATTAAATAATGTAAAAATGAAATAATGCATTTACTAACTCCAAGCCCATTTGTCGGTTGACCCGGTTGCTTGTCGGCTTGCTCAAGGACGAGAAAACACCCCCCCCCCCAAACAAAATCCTGGCCACGGTCTTGCTTGATGGTGGGATGGAACAGTCTTCTGAGTAAGTGGTTCCTATTAAAATGGGTTATGTGATAAAGCAGTGAACTTTATGAACAGCAGTAATGTGCAATTTCACACTTAGATGTATTTTAGTTCTTTAGCATTTTGCGTAATATGGAAAACGTTTACAAATTGCTAAATTTGAAAACAATTCATTTAGTAAAGCAAAATATCTTTCATGAGCTGTCTCAGGCTGTACAATTGGGCGGCCATATATGCCGTAAAGTTAAACGGGTACCTATGCAATCAGGATCATGGCATCAGCGATTGACTCCGACCACAAGACAAAGGCTGGATAGGTCCCGGGCGACAGGCGAAAGATAAACCTGAGAGGGTGTATCGGAAGAGAACGCCGTGGCAAAATGTTGCATTCGTGTTGAGCCTGCATGATGTTGATGACAATTTCATCCAGCAGGAGCTTGGCCCGCAAGAGGCCTGGGATAAATAATATGCAGAGGCTCTGGCGCGACTTGACCGATTCTACCCATAAGGAAAACCAACCCAGACCACGTGATTTTATATCACTACGGAGAGTAAGTCTGCTGAGAATGAAAAAACACGAATGAGGACCGGCCATGTCGAAAAGACCGATGCGCTGGGAAAGAGGGTGTCGAAATCCATCCTCAAAAACAACCTAAAAATCTTTGTGAGGAGACAGAAAGAGGCCGGTGAATTACATCAATTAAATATTTGGGGGCAAGACCCCGCTGTGTCTTGGATACCAGAATAAGGATTTTAAACTTAATACGTGCAGAGAGAGGAAACCAGTGCAGTTGCTCAAACATGAATGATGAAATGCGTGAGTAGCGTGGCAGACGTGCTATTAATCTCGCAGCTGCATTTAGGACTGACTGCAGAGGCATGAGACGGACCTTAGGAAGACCGATTAGAAGCGAATTGCAGTAGTCAATTCGGGAGCAAATGAAAGCATGGACCAGCGTTGTGAAAACAGAGGATGAGACAGATCGACGAATAGCCCTGAGACGGCTTAAGTGGGAGTAGGGGACACGTGTGAGGTTAGAGATGTGATCTTTGAAGGAGAGAGAGCTATCAAGCGTAACACCCAGGTCACGCACACTTGATGAAAAGGAGTAGTGTGGAAAGACTTCCGAGAGGAGGGCAAAATCAATCTTCAGCAACTGTTGAGGAGAGCCAAACCAAATGAACTGGGCTTTGGAGGCATTAAGAGAGAGACGATTTGAGGACATCCAGGAATGGAGAGACTTCGATAGAGACTCAATACGCTCAACTAAGTGCAGTTTGGATGAAGGAGACCCATGGACAAATGCTTGCACATCATCCGCAAAGAGATGACCAGTAGCTCCTGAGAGTGGGAAAAGAAAAGGAATGTCAGCCGTGTAGAGAATAAATAGAAGAGGACCAAGTACAGGGCCTTGAGGAACGCCCAGCTTAATGTGAATCCATTTTGTTCTAGAGTCACCCGATATAATCATGACTGTCCCTGGGGGTCAACAAGCATTTCACCCCACTGGATGAACTGCAGCAGCGCTCATCAAAATACTTCAAAAATCGCTGAGCTTTATGTCGATAACGACTATGTTGTGGTGATATCGATGGATTTCTCTAAGACATGCGATTCCCATAGGCAGTGGGCAGTCCCTTTCAATGCTGAACCTGCCTGACGGCATCTACATGTAGAATCTGCTCGTCAATTAGCTGCAGGAAAGGAAGCATGAAATTGTCTCCTCGTTCAAAAGCAAATCTCGACTGCCAAATCCATCAATGCCATCGTGGTACAGGGCTCTGTGGTGAGTCCGCCCGAATTCATGGCTTGGGCATCAGACCCACACCCAGTTCATATTCCAAACCGCCTAGCCAAGTACGCAGACGATTCTAATCTCATGATTGGATATAGACATTGTATTGTATTGTATATGGGCATTTATAAAGCGCCTCTCGCAGTATAGACCATTCAGAGGCGCTCCCAGTGCGCGAGACCCCGAGAGAAAAGGCAGGACTTAAGGTGAGAAAAGGAAGAAGCAACGCTACCAGAGAGAATGGTGATGCGGACAGAAGGAGGAAGTCGGTTCCAAAGTGAGGGACCTATGCACGCAAAGGATCTGGACTGAGCCATAGTAGTCCTGACACGAGGAACTAAGAGGTCAAGACAATCAGAAGATCGGAGAGGACGCAGCGAAGCAGCAGAATGAGGCTGTTGAATTAGATCACATAAGTACTGTAGAGCAAGACCCAGTTGAGACTAAAGCACAAGAATAAGCACTTTGAATTGTATACGGGCAGAGAGAGGGAGCCAATGGAGTTATTCAACCATGAAGATGGAGATATGAGAGAACCGAGGGAGGCGGGCAATGAGTCTAGCAGCAGCATTGAGTACGGATTGGAGAGAAGAAATACGGATCTTGGGAAGGCCAATAAGGAGAGAATTACAGTAGTCAATCCGAGAGCACACGAATGCATGAACAATTGAGGTGAAAGTCGAGGATGAGACAGACCGCCGAATAGCCCGGAGACGCCTTAAGTGGAAGTAAGAGGAGCGGGTGAGGTTGGAAATGTGCTCAGCATGTATGCGCGCAGTTCAGGCAAACAATTCATTTGCGGGAAAACGGCTTTCCATAGTCTGTTGATAAATCTAAAGTGCATCAAGTGCATTGTCCAGTTGTCAATCTTTTCTGTGTCTGTATGTTTCTGTTCTTTTTTGTTTCACACATATCTGCCAAGCGTGCCCGATTAACAATAAACGTGGATAAAACAAAAACAATGGTATTTGGCAAAGAGACAATAGAAAAGGAAATAAGAGTGCAAGAGGAGGTGATTGAAAATGTAACGGAATTTGTGTACTTAGGCAGTTTGCTAACATGGAACAATGATTGCACAAGGGACATAAAGGCAGGAATAGCAAAGGCAAAGGGAGTCATGGCAGGACTAAACACCATATGGAAGACCAAACAAATCAGTTGCAAGACCAAATTAAATATCTTGAAAACATGTGTGTTTAGCACAGCTCTTTATACTTGCGAAACATGGACAATTAAAAAGACGGACCAGTATAAAATATTGGCATTTGAAATGTACTGCTATAGAAGGATACTACACCTAAATTGGACAATGAAGGTGACAAATTTGGAGGTTCGAAGAAGACTGAATATAAAGAAAGATCTAATGCAAACAGTGATGAAGAGAAAACTAAGTTTATTTGGGCATATATTTAGAATGGACGACAGCAGAAAAATAAAAACTGTGATGATGGGAACTATGGATGGAAATGGGCGGAGTGGTAGACCTAACAGAGAGTGGACAGACGACATCGAAGACTGGTGTAAACATGATCTGCACAACTTAAGAATATTAGCACAAGACCGAGGACTATGGAAAAAGTGATAAAACTTGCATTTGACACCAACGGACCGTAGGGCCCATGGATCCTTATGATGATGTCTCTGTTGGTCTCAATATGCCTGGATCTGAATGGCGTTCACTTAACATCATCACGTTCGTCGTCTTTGTCGCATGCTTTAGTTTTCACGTTTATATTGATATTTGTTTAAAATTATGAAATAATATCAAATAGAGCTGTACTTTCAGATGAACTTCGATACAGATCGGATCCAGTTTTAGTTCAGACTTTCACAACAAAAGCCTCAGAAGAAGAAAATAAATTGATCCGTGGATTGACAATCTTAGACAAGGAATTGTTTGTTGTGAATGCAAGGTGTTCAGAAGTTGAAGTTTACGATACGATTCATTTTAGTTTCAGTCGTCGATGGAATTTGAAGGAAATAATTGATCCTTGGGACATAGGATCTTGCATCAGAAATAAATGTCTCTACATCTTCGATTTTAAAGGCCCAGGACAGCCCAATGAAATCTTGAGAGTCGATCTTAATGAAAAACTAACAAGCAAGTGGTCACCTGGAGACGATTATGGTCGTCTGTCTGTTACAGATGAATCCAGTGTCATTTTAGCTGTTACCAATAAAAATAAATTAAATGAATATTCACCAGATGGACAATTGATCAGTGAAATAAATCTAATGCCAGACACAGGTATTCGTTGTCCAACGCATGCTATCAAACTGACCAATGGTCATTTCGTGGTCAGTCATGGCATATATGGTGATGATCTGCACAGAGTGAGCATAGTAGATGCCGCTGGAAAGCTTAGGAAGTCATTCGGTGGAAAATGGGGATCAACCAACGTACAAATGAATCGTCCAGTTTATTTGTCCGTCGATGAAAATGGATTTGTGATGGTCGCTGATAAGTTGAACGGTCGAGTTTTGTTACTGGATTCAGATTTGGAATTTAAGAGAGAAATTCTCTCAAGAGAGAAACACGGATTACGACATACATGCAGGATTCTCCTGGATGAGTCAAATGGTCGACTGTTTGTGGCTGACAACGAATTGAACAAAAAACGGATTTTGGTTTTTGATTTTTGATTTTCGAACAATTGGCAGGTTTTGGTTTCGGTTTTTTGTAATTCATTGAATATTACAGTAAATTAAGTGAACAACTTCTTTAAATTTGAAATAAAAGAAATTTGATTTAATCTTGATGCTTGAAATTTTTTTACTGGTATTTGAAATAAATTGATTCATATCCAGGAGCTCATAATCTGATTGTAGGATCTGAGTCTTTAAGATTCTTGTGACGATGTAAAGCATCATATATCTGGGGAATAAGAACTGATTTCAAGCATTGTGGCTCGTCAGAGTTCAACGTTTTATGAACGATGTTCATGCTGAACAGGAAGCCAGTGCAAAGTTTTAAGCACAGGAGTTACATGTTTAAATTTGGATGTATTAGTTATGGCTCTAGCCAAAGCGTTCTGAATTCTCTGTATTTACGTATTTGTATTTGTACTGTTTACATGACCAATGAGAGACATCGTATAACTGAAAAGAACGCCTAAGTTAATAGCAGCGTTTGTCATCTCAACAATTGAGTCACACTGTTTCAATAACCTCAGCCGATCAAATTTTTGAAGTTGCTGTGGAGTGCCCAGTAGGCAAAATTCAGTTTTTGATGGGTAAAGGAGTTTATTGGCTGCTATCTAAGACTGAACGTCTTTAAAGACAGCAAACAACAGCTTCACAGATGAGTCACAACACTCAAATGAAATGTAGATGTGAGTATCATCAGCACAGAAGTGATATCCCAGAGAGTGAAACCTCTCTCTGTCCCATTTTCTCGTCCTCTTCGTTCCGCCTTCCGATTTAGTCTTTTTGTCCCTCGATCACCACCTTCTTTGGCCAGCCTCGGGCTTTCGCTTTAGTAGGTCCCTCACTATAGAATTACCATCCCTATGCAATCCGTAGTAGGATTCTAGAGAGGATAACACCTGCGTCTCTTCGCTGCCTAAAGACTTACCTGTTTAGGAGCCTGTCACGTTGATAGCCCTTCTGTATAGTCCTGCTGAGAAAAACGCTTTATAAATATTCATATACACGTATGATGAGTGGAGAATTATTAGTAGGCTACATTACGGTTTTTCTGACTACTTAACAGTAATGCGCGCCGGTCATTCGATTCAAGTTTAGAAACAAAATGCAGTGAAGTTAACACCTTCAAAATGATAAATATTTTCATTTCTTAGTTCAATTGGTTTTATTTCTTAGTTCTTTCACATTTTTGCTCAATTTTCTGCTATTCAGTAGAAGAATAAACAAAGTTTGTCCCTGTATGCGCGTAGTCGTCTTTTCAGACAACAATTCATTTGCCAGGAAACTGATTTCCATACTCTATTGATAAATCTAAAGTGCATCAAGTGCATTGTCAAAAGGTTAGTCTTGATACAGCCTTGATCCACATCATATTTCTTACTCTCTCTCCCTTTCGCAGTGCTACTGGCTGAATCCGCCTGTGTTTCTTTGTCACTCTAGTTTTCTTTGACCGTTTCTGTGGCTGTATCTTTCCGTTAGTGTCAGTTTGTCTCGATCTGAATATCATCCACTTAACATCATCACGTTCATCGTCGTTGTCACATGATTTTGTTTTAAAGTTTATATTGATATTTGTTTAAAATTATCAAATAATATTAAATAGATTTTTTTTTAATTTTCAGACGAACTTCGATACAGATCGGATCAAGGTTTAGTTAACACGATCACAATAAATGTCTCAGAAGAAGGCGATCAATGGTCAGAAAAAGGAGATAAATGTATCCGTGGATTGACAATCTTAGACAAGGAATTGTTTGTTGTGAGTGCAAGGTGTTCAGAAGTTGAAGTTTACGATACGATTCATTTTAGTTTAAGTCGTCGATGGAATCTGAAGGAATTAATTGATCCTTGGGACATAGTATCCTGCAACAGGCAGAAATGTCTGTACATCTTCGATTTTAAAGGCCCAGAACAGTCGAGAGAAATCTTGAGAGTTGATCCTAATGAAAAACTAAGAAGCAAATGGTCAACTGGAGACGATTATGGTCGTCTGTCTGTTACAGATGAATCAAGTGTCATTTTAGCTGTTAGTAATCAAGATAAATTAAATGAATATTCGCCAGATGGACAATTGATACGTGAAATAGATCTATCATCAGACACAGGTATTCGTCATCCATGCCATGCCATTAAACTGACCAATGGTCATTTCGTGATTAGTCATGGCTTCTTTGGTGCAAATCTGCACAAAGTGAGTTCGCTGGATGCCGATGGAAAAATTAAGAAGTCATTCGGTGGAAATAAAGAATCAACCATCGGACAAATGCATTGTCCAGTTTATTTGTCCGTCGATAAAAATGGATTCGTGATGGTCGCTGATAAGTTGAACGGTCGAGTTTTGTTACTGGATTCAGATTTGGAACTTAAGAGAGAAATTCTCTCAAGAGAGAAACACGGATTACGACATCCATGCAGGATTCTTCTGGATCAGTCAAATGGTCGACTGTTTGTGGCTGACAACGAATCGACCAGAAAGCGGATTTTGGTTTTTGATATTTGATTTTCGAAGAAAGGGCAGATTTAGTTTTTAATTTTTTTTTCATTAAATATTACAGTAAATTTTGTGAACAATTTCATTAAATTTAAAATTAAAGACATTTGATTTAATCATGATGTTCCAAATTTTTACTGGCATTTCAAATATATCGTTTCATAGCTCTTTGGCCAGTGCTCATAATATGTTCGTAGGTTCTGAATCTTTAAGATTCTGGTTAAGATGTAAAGCATAACCTTCATTTGCCCAACTACTGAACGTTACATAACTATTTCCAATTCAGTTAAGTTTTTCTCGTTTTCAACATGTCTAGGAAAACTAAACCTAAAGATTCACTTGATTTTATGTAAACTCTATATTGTGGCAAAGAATATTTATAAAATGAACTGAAGCTTATGAGTATCGTTGTTGTTAAACGACGCTTTGGGATAGCGAAAATGATTAGCGTCGCTCCTCTTTTATCTAGGATTGGGACTGGCAATACTCCAAAGAACAGCGGTAGAGTTGAATTCAATCGGTGATATTCTCCGGAAATATTCAATTTTTCACATATGGAGCGTTAACAATCACTGAAAAAACTTTGGACCAATTTTTAAAGCTGGAGACTGTATCTGATCATAATTATTATAGTGCTTTAGAATTTTCTTTTTAATAAAGCAAGTAGAATAAATTATTGAGTTTCAGTTTAGAGTACTTCAGGTAGATTGAATTGGAAAATAAACATTTAACAGCACTTACATAAGTTTGCGCTTGTAGTGTATCCTTTGTCGAATGGAATGGTGGTCAGTGGCGTGGGGTTGCTTACCGGATACGTTGTGTGAATTTGTATGATTTCAGGCGATCTCCAAATATAGCTGAAATCGGGAGCATTAGTGGCATTGGCTGTTCTTCTTAATTGAAAAATAGGTTTTGCAAGAGAAACATTAATTGATAAATGATTTGAAGATGATAGCCTACTCATCGTTGAGATTAAGCTCAAGTTTCCATTTTCCACAGCTTGGTCAGCTGTTACGATCTGTCCATCTTTATCCTATCAATGTTGTCTCCACTCAATCCTTTTAACCTGACGCTGCAGTGCATCCTTTTACGATCACCTTCCATCAGCGAGTTGCCGGTGCTTGTGTGGAGATATGTCTCAATAAATGGAGTGGATACTTTGGAAGATAAGAAAGGTAGCTACCAACGTTAAAACCTTACTTATGTCTGGCAGATCGTGTGGTCTTTGTAGGACCTGGTAAGAACATAAAGAATGTATAGACTTCCAACAAGTTCTACAGTTTCAAGTCATTGTGTGGAGTTATCTCTGTCTAGCAAACTTCATGCCAAAATCTTCCATAGACAAGGGATACGAAAAGGCTAAAATGTGTTAAAGCTTTTTTCTCCCAGGTGTCGAGAGTCATCATTTGATACTTGAAAACAAAGATTTTGAGAGAATAGATGCCTTTGGCCATCCACTTCACATGGTGCATTGACTAGGAACTCGAAATCACACTTCTTCTCTCGAACACCCACCAAGGAACATTTCTTTTTGCTTTCTGTTTCTCGATCTCGTCTTCCTGCACTGACGTATCCGTTACCTTCACCACAACTCATCCTGTCTCCAATTTATACATCCCAATATCCAATTTTGTGTTTTTCCTCTCACCTACCACAACTTCTTCCCGCTTCCTCCGTCTCACTTACATTTATATACAATCCAATGTTCTTTTTCTGTGAGCATGAGAGCAATTTCCATAAATGTTGTCATATTCATCTTATTCGATTATGTCGATTCAACGTCAACCTTGCCTTTCCTTACACAGTTTGGATAGACATTACCTCAATTAACTTATTCACATTAACTCGTGAATAATTATTACCCCTTAACGACGCTTTGTCATAAGACATCTGATTCTGTAACCCATCCTCTTTATCCAACCAACGCCGACAATCTGACAATTTCGTCTTAAACACACTGTGTAGGCCTAATAATTTCTACAGGCAAGGTTAAGACTAACTGTAGGTTGCATGCTGGTAGAAAAATATTGGCGTATTTTGAGGAATAACATTTCAAAATTATTTATCCTGTTCTTATCACTAATAATAAAGACATTCATTTTTACAGACCATATTCATTTAAATGTTTTTGAAATAATATGTAATAACAAACTTGAAATTCGTTGGACCTATATCTTGGCATATTTCTTGAAATAAAGACTTATTCTTCCCGGTCAGTGAATAAATTTGTAAAAGGTCGCATTTGTCGTCACTGACTGTCCACGTCTCAAAGCCTTTTATTAAGCCGCAAGATGGTCAAGTTGCGTATTCTTGAGGGCATAATTTGGCCAAAAAACATCATTTCAATGACTATGACTACTCGTCATAATTACTGTTGACAGTTTTGTAAAATGACAAAGGATGAGGGTGTTGAATTGAGGAGAGCACTCAGGCTGACAGATGATGTAATGAGACTGAAATACTAATAAACTACCACTGGCACCATCACTGTACTTCTTGAAAGCCTATATGATGCTATTGTTTAGTATGAAAAAATGTACCTAATTTATATAATATAGAATCTTTTTGAATCAAATTCATCCGTAAGGTTCCTTGTCACCTTTCGACAACGTCTGGAGTCAAGCAGTCAAGTGTGTTTAATTTTCTATTCCAGCGCATTTCATCTCCATTCATTCATTCATTCAAAAATTTATATAACGCCACTTCAAGGGAACTACTCAGAGGCGCTCCCGACTCCAGCACGGCGAAAAGAGCAGTTTTCAGGCGGTCATAGAAGGTACCAGAAGAAAACCTAGGATGTAGGCGCAGCTCAGGTGGAAGGCCATTCCATATGGTCGGGCCAACCACCGAGAAGGCGCGGTTAAGTGATACTATACTAGCGTATTCTGAAGCAAATTTCGAACCATTCTGAAAAGTAGTTAAAATGAGCTGTTGTAAAATAATGGAGTTTTAAACGGCAATACCACGTCGCATACACAATCACGGTGTTTTTTAAGGCCTGCTTCGTCTATTAACAACTACAAAACCCACCCGAGTATTATACTAACATATACTGAAACTAAATTTCAAACTAATATAATTGGTGTCATATTTATCCGGTAAAATTTGTGCAATAATGTGTTGAGAAATGTCAGAGCGTTCAGAATTCTACCAACGTTATTGGGAATGTCAAATTTAAACAATAGTCTAAAACTAACCACATAAAATCCTGTTACTTTGAGTATGCGGAATACAATAAGTATATTAAGGTAAAGCTGATATCGGGTGATCCTTAGCAGGTGACCAGTAATAAGAGAACAGTTTTCAAATGTTGATGAACGGTATATTTAGCACCTTGGGGCAGAAAATCACGCATATTGGAAGGTAATTATACCATGTAAAATGACCCAACCGCCGAAAATGCACGATGCTGCATTGTCGAAATGCATGAAAGGGGACAAGAAATTTCATTTGGGTCGTGGTCAGACAAACCTGCGAAGAGACAACAAAGCTACAGCAGACACAAGCGTAATTGTTGGTACAACATTGTATTCAAGTGTTTTCTCCAATAGGCATTGTCAGACACATATATTGAAATCCAATGTTGCGCCAATGAAACTTTATCACATTTTTCTCTGTCTCTGTAAATCATTACAACAGCTGCATTGAACTTCAAAGAAAAAGAGCACGTCAGTGTATGAGTGGGTGACAGTTTCTATATCACCACCTGGTGCACACTTAGCCCTCCTGTCTCTAGTGGAACCAGGCTCTGAGAAACTTCTACATTTGACCTACCTTAACTTCAAATATCACTTAATTTATCTGTGCAATGGAATAGGCTTAATTTGTAAACTAAAACGTTGTCTCATCAATTTTGTAATGCAATTGTAAGTGCTTAAGAAAACTCATCCTGACCTGATTACACAAGAACACGATTTTTGAACAGAAGGATAGAGCAAAATTTACTGGCCAGGCAGTCACAGCATTAGAATGTGAATGTGCAGTAAAGTTAACTATCCACATATGTTAAGTTAAGTCTTCAGACAATCTATTACCGCTAATTTTTCCAAATAAATTCAGCTGTTTAATGCCACCACATTTTTTTATTGTTAAACGCAAGACTCTTGAATTTCAAATTCCAGGTCTGTTAATTAGCCTATTACATAGAAACCTTGCTGAGAATTCAGACGACTATTGAGTCAAAAATACTAAAATCAAACTTAAAAACACCTATGTCGGTATTTTATTTAAGGCAATAGATTTATGTACCTGACTAGAAATTCTCGGGCTAAATAAAGTGTGACTGCTAGTGTTTGTTTATCTGCAAGCAAGGACATCTAGATATCGAGGGCCATCGAGATTTACACGCAGTTAACATAATTTGACAGCAACATTTTCATTCATAGCTCTAAATATTACGAATATATTACAACAGTTAGTTTGCTACTAGGACCACAAACAAGCATACAGCTGTGTTCAGGTATTTCGTAAGAGATTTTCCTACACTAACTGGACAAAAACTAACCTTATTAGTCAACGCTATAATGAACCGACGAGTCTACGCGTACACGTTAAAAATAGCGCAGTAATGTCAATAACGAAACCGAAAGTGCTGTAGAAATTTGAGCATTGGTCATAGGATGGCGAATACAGAGTCCTCCACTGGTAATATTAAAAAGGAAGAGCTCGATGATAAAACTACATGTTGTATATGCACCGAAGTCTATACCGATCCGAAAGCTTTGCCTTGCATTCATACATTCTGCTTGAAATGTCTCCAAGAGACTGGGCTTAAAACCAACAAAGAACCAGGAGATGAGATGCCTTGTCCAATCTGTAGACGACTGTTCAAGATTCCACCAGAAGGATTCCCTGGACTGCCAAAAAATTACTTCATTGAGAGACTGATAGAAGTGTCGAAGGTTTCAGACCCTTCTGCATTAACGAAAGCTTTATGCTCTGTGTGTTTGGAGGAAAGTCAGGAACATGAAGGTAAAGAAACTCCAATAGCTATCACATACTGCGTTGATTGCAAGCATAAATTATGTGAAGAATGTTGTAGTGAACACAGAAAATTTAAATTGACAAAGAATCATAAACTGATACCAATAAATGAAAATGAAAGTGACCAACATGTGTTGACCTCTCTTGCACAAAGTGTTTGTGAATTGCATAAACAAAAGGATCGGGATGTATATTGTGCTGACTGCAAAACAGTTGTATGCGCGACCTGCTTCGTTGAGGAACATAAAAGTCACGAAGGTTCTCATGTTAACAAATGTTTGGATGGCTTTCGAAAGCAGATACAAAGCAATACTGAGGCTATGCATGAATGTATCTCACAGACTCAGGTGAAAAAGGCAGAACTCCTGAAGGTGAAGGAAGAAATGCAGCAAAGGGTGGAAAGCTTAGAATGTGATGTAGAGAAGAGAAAAGATGAAATAAAACAGCTAACTGATATGCATGCAAGTAGTCTCATACAAAGTCTACGTTCCGAGAGACAAAGCAGATTGAAGGAAATCCAAATGGCAACAGATGATCTTGATACTTATCAGTCGAATTTAGAAAGTTACAATTCTTATTGTAAAAGAATAATGGCTAAAGGATCAGCTAGCGACATCGGTTGCGCAGTTTCTGACTTATCTGTTAGAGCGTTTGAGTTGCAACAACAATGCCAACCTACAATTGAAAGAAGAATTCCGGATTTTAAATTCTACTTCAGACAATCTGAACTTGAAGAGTTTCTAGAGGAAGACTGTGGCAACTTGGTTGGGGAAATTGAAGGTAAGCGATTACTGCTGTAAATCATAACCTGTGCCACAAAAGAAATTTGTAGTTGTGCTAAAAGCTTAATGGCTTTACATTTATCGTAGTTAATTTACAAATTACAATAAAGCAGTACATTGCTATTAGGGCCTATATAGACCAACAACGACAAACTAAAGCAGGAACTTGATGCAGAGAAAACAAACAACATTTCACTTCAAACTTGCAATGACAAACTTGTAGAAGAATTGGTCATGTATTAAGCGACAGTGAAGACATTAGAAACCAACGCTGAGAAACTCTGGACAGATTCTGAACTAGAGACTACGAAAACAGGTATGCATGTATGTCTACAACTCTGTATATGTGAAGCATTTACTATAGACCTTTATAAATAAGGTCTTCACAAAAGTACTGCAATCTAATCTCATCCTATCCACTATTTAGATAAGGCCAGCAACAAAGTGACGACATTTAAATAAATTTGGTGTCATGAACAGATAGTGCGCAATACAACTGCCACAAAAACAAAGCACTTTTTAATAGCGTATTTGAAACAATTGTGGATTCCAACAGATCAGCGATTTCTTGTGACATCAAAGCACCTTATGGCATCTTATTGTATTGTCTTAAGACAGCGAGAAGCTGCAGAAATGCCCCAATTAGAATCTGAGAACGAGTCATGGGAGGAAGATCATTCCAAATGGGCGGGCCAGCAGATGCGTATTCACGGTGTTGAACCATAGAAGTCCAGGTCCGAGGGACCAAGAGGTCATGCCGGTCTAAAGAACAGAGAACACGGCCAGAGGAAACCGACAGAGGTCAACTGGTTATCCAGATAAGATCACAAAGAAAACGAGGAGCTTTGCCTGTAACGCTCAAGAGGTTAGCAAAAGAATTTTAAACTGGATACGCGCGGTGAGCGGAAGCCAATGAAACTGCTTAGACATAAAAGTCGAAGTATGAGAGTAGCGTGGAAGGCGGGCAGTCAGTCGAGCAGCTGCGTTCAACACCGACTGGAGTGGAGACAGACGAAAGTTTGGCAGACCAATGAGTAATGAATTACAGAAGTGAATGCGTGAGCAAATAAAGGCATGAACCATGGAGGTGAAAGTGGAGGAAGGAACAGAACGCCGGACAGCACGAAGACGTCTTAGATGATAAAACCTAGACCGAGAGAGGCTTGAGATGTGGTCAGCAAACGAAAGAGTACTGTCAAGGATGACACCCAAGTCACGAACACTTGTCGAGAAAGAGAAGAGCGGAAATCGCTTGGCGAGAGTTGCATAATCAAGCGAGTGCCAAACCAGATCAGCTGAGGTTTTACAAAATTGAAGGAGAGGCGGTT
Organism: Allolobophora icterica; assembly: GCA_963556255.1. NCBI lineage: Eukaryota > Metazoa > Annelida > Clitellata > Crassiclitellata > Lumbricidae > Allolobophora > Allolobophora icterica. The sequence goes on from OY744604.1 coordinate 22,922,578, forward strand.
TGAGGAGATCGGAGAAAAGTGACTCATTAGATTGGCAGACGGCAAGTTGATGAGCAGGAGGACCTTACAACCTTTTAGTGTATCGTCAGACATGTCTCACTGCAAGGGGAGAGTCACTACTAGGTTATATTATAATTTTTCTGACTATGTTTCACAGTAGGCCTACTGCACGCCGATCATTTGATTCAAGTTTAGAAAAAAATGCAATGATGCAAACACTTCAATAGTTGACATTAGGTTGCATCGGGTTAAACGTTAAAACACGAATTTTACGTTTTCAAAAATTTAAGTGTAACCATTCCTTAGTTCATTCGAATTATTGCACAATTTTCAACAAATCAGTAGATTCTGAGTAGAAGAATAAACAAAGGTTGTCCCTCCATGCGTGCAGTCGCCTTTTCAGGCATCAATTCATTCGCCAGGAAATGGCTTTCCATACTCCAAAGGTAAATCGAAAGTGCATGTTTCCGTTTCACTGTGCGACTGTTTATCGGTCTGTGTCTCTTGGTCACCCGAGTTTTCTTTGACCATTTCTGTGTATGTATCTTTCTGTTGGTCTCAGTTGGTTTGAATAGCGTTCACTTAACATCATCACATTCGTCGTCGTTGTCGCATATTTATACATTGATATTTCTTTAAAATTACGGAATATTATTAAATAGAGTGTTTTTATTTTCAGAAGAACTTCGATACAGATCGGATCCAGTTTTAGTTCAGACGATCAGAACTCAAGTCTCAGAAGAAGGAAAGAAAGAGATCCATGGATTGGCAATCCTAGACAAAGAATTGTTTGTTGTGAGCGAAAAGAATTCAGAAGTTGAAGTTTATGATTCGATGAGATTCAGTTTCAGTCGTCGATGGATTTTGAAGGATTTAATTGATCCTTGGGATATAGGATCCTGCAACATAAATAAATGTCTCTATATCATCAATATCAAAGGCCAAATCGGGCTGCCGACTGAAATCATAAGATTTAATCCAGTGGGAAAAATAATGAACACTTGGTCAGTAGGAGGCAATTATTGTCGTCTCTCTGTTACAAATGAGCCGACGGTCATATTAACTGTTAGTAATAAAAATATATTAAATGAATATTCGTCAGATGGACAATTGATCCGTGAAGTAAATCTATCATCAGTTGCCGGTATTCGTTATACATGGCATTCCATAAAACTGTGCAATGGTCATTTTATGGTCAGTCATGGAGTACTTGATGATGATCTGCACGAAGTGAGTATAGTAGATGCATATGGAAAACTTAAGAAGTCATTCGGTGGAAAACCTGGATCGACCATCAAACAAATGAATCGTCCAGGATATTTGTCCGTAGATGAAAATGGATTCGTGATGGTCGCTGATACTAAAAACAATCGAGTTTTGTTATTGGATTCAGATTTGCAATTTAAGAGAGAAATTCTGTCAACAGAAAAACACGGATTACGTATTCCAGAAAGGATTCTTCTGGATGAATCAAATGGTCGACTGTTTGTGGCTGACAATGAATCGAACAATCAGCGGATTTTGATTTTCGATTTTAAATAGTTGAGTGAATATTATAGTAAATTAAGTGAACAATATCCATAAATATGCTGAATAAAAAGAAATTTTGTCTATTTTTATTTTTTTTATTGTTATTATTAATAATAATATTCTTTAATTGAAAGCCAAGAGCAAGCCGCACATTGGTGAACAAGTTGAGACATAATATAAAAAGTAGAATAAGAAGATAATAAAATTTCGAAGAAAGAGAGTATAAATGTTCAAAGAATTTGAAAAAATACCAACTATTCTACATCCAACCATCATAATAACGGAGATAATGAAAAGTATATAGTCTGCAAGAAGTAGATGAACTGATATGAAGCCTAGGGTACACAAAATAAAACCTATCATTTTTTAAGTCGAACAGAATAAGAGAAAGATTTTGAAAAGAATTTGTAAAGATTAACTAATTAAACAACATCATAAAGCTTTCTAATAATAAAGGTTTACTAACCAGATAATCAGAATGGGATAAAGTTAGATTATGGTCTCTAGGGCGCAACATAATCATCCTGTCAATTTAATTTGAAGCAATAGGTCATGAAGGACATGATCATTAGTGCTCCTTACCAGTAGTTGGGCATATGAAATTCAGGCTTCTTCACTAGAATCTTAAAGACCGAGAACCTACAAACAGATTATGAACTACTTCCAACTAGCTATCGAGCGATTTATTTTTGAAATACCAAAAACATTATGAACATAAAGAATAACTATCTACATACAGTTGCAACACACTCCTGATTCCCTCAATCAACACTACGGCAAAACTTTCCACTACCCCGATTGCACTCCTTGTCTGCGAAAGTTAACTGCATATAATCAATTGGATCGTGTTTTTAATGATTATGAAGTCAGTCACCTTCTCAGTAGCATCAATATCACCTCAATTGGTCCTGATGGGTTACTTCCATGGTTCCTTAGGGAAGCTACAATAGGTCTTGAAAAACCCGTTACTCATCTTTTAAATCTTACTCTAACTCATTCCATTGTTCCTTCCCAGTGGAAAATAAGTAGAATTTCCTCTGTTTCAAAGGTTGCTGACACTCTCTCAGAAGTTGACTTTAGACGTGCATCACCCATCATGTCATTCCCATGCTAAGATCCAACCAGTATGTTCACTTGATCGCCTTACATTTCTCCAAGGCTTTTGATTCCATAAGTCACAATCACTTAGCCAAACCTCACACCAACATGCCAATTTCAGATTAATTACGTCTATAATAACATTGGTCTATTAATTTCCTAGAAGGCCGACAACACTGTACTAAATTCCACGATGAATTTTCAGCTTTACTCTGGTAATGCAAGTATAGTTCAAGACTTCAATAATCTAATAATAATGTTTTTCTTTATTAATTCAAACCGACAAACGCAGTAAGATTACATTGAGACAATGACAGTACAATTATCAATATCTCAACTAGACACACGTTATGGCAGCCATACAAAGCGCCCGCCCGAGGGGGTTGCGGGAATCGAACCGCGTACTGCTGCTCTCCTGGCCATGAGTGTTACCATTACTCTATCCTCCCTAGTTCATGTCCTGTTAATTTCGCTATTTCCACGTCAAGCCATAAACCTATACCTCAAAATGGTCTTATTAAGTACGTTGGTGATTGCTATCTGTAGGCAACCTTCCTCTAACAGTTCATTCAAAGCCTATGAATCAGAATACGTTAAGTCTTCCTATTTTGGCCAGAAACTAAATCATAGTTAAACTTATGAAATGATTTTACATAGAGCCAGAGGGAATTTTACCAATGTAAACGCTCCTTTATCCAACCCTGGACTTCTTAGGGTTACCAGTTAACCCACCTAATGTAGGCTTATAAGTTATAACTATCCGACAATCTAATTATTTCCACCGGTCACCGTACAGTTTAGATGTGTTTCTTTATAATTTCATAATACGAAGGACAAAGTTTGGCTTGGAGTACGATGTTTGAGACTGAATGGTTTCTACATTGCTAAGGGATTCAGTAAAGATATATAACTGGCTCTCTACTCTGGTTGGATATTAACCAATAACCAGTTAAGAGCTTATTCAATTGCTACTAGTTTCTGCCGTAAAAAACTGACGAGTGATCGCTTATTCCGAGTTTTTTCTTGTATATTTCAGCGATGTGGTAGGCCGATTCCACTTGACCTTTCTCTGTTTCAGAACCATCATTGAATATTTTCATAACATTTATTTACTTTCCATATGAAATATTAATTGATTCAAATGAAAAGTTTGGCGCTGTTAACTAAACGGCTAGACTCGGTAAATAGCCCAGAATCCCCGGTGACTGGGTCCGGTGGCCAGTTTGCGCTGTGCCCAATAGTCACAGCAGGCGAAAGGTATGTGTTGTCGTAAATAACAGTAAACACCCTAAGGCTATACTAGGCCAAAAGACGAGTGATGAGATCGCAGAAGTAATGAGCTGATATTTGATGTGTTTATATGTTGTAACTGTCTTTGATTCTTTTAGCCAGCCTTAGAAATGTTGGAATATGAAATTTTATACGGATTTGAGCTTAAATCCGAGGTTCATGTTACAGTGAGTTTCAGAAAACATAAACATTGGGCTTCAATACAGACACAAAATCCAAAACTCCACGGAAATTCACACGAGCAAGTGAAAAATTGCTTCAAAGGTCTAAGTTAATGTCATTAACTTCAGACTATGTCAGCCCGAATACAAATACAGCGTCAGTACAATGACTCATCATGAGGACCTCCAAGCTCTCGAGCAGAAAATCTCTGAATTAAATACAAAGAATTATTATTAGGTCTAATTTACGCCAATGTGACAAGCTGCCCTCTAGTCACCCGGGTCTGTGAGCCTAACTGACGAATATTGCGCAGTTATTAAGTCTGGCCTTATAGGATGTAAGCCATTGAACATAGGCCACTCCTACAGACGGTTGCCACACACGTAACATAGGCTTCTGCTTAGTAATTCGTTAGTAGCGGGAGGTTAACAATTGCTGTGATATCCGTCTGCAGTGGCCTAACGGTCCATAGCGTTCGAAATTAAGGATAAAGCTACAACATTGATTAGGAACGTGTGAGAATAAGGCTGACTTATCGTGTTGCACATGTGTAGTTGTAGCATGCAATTCAGACGTAAGTACACATTTAAACTGTCAGCATGATTCAAAAAAAACCCAAAGTGCGTCGTCTTGTTTCTTAGTCTTGTTGCGTTCAGCGTTTTAAATGTGTTATTCTTGTATTGAATCCGTAGATATATGCAGCAATACGGTGCGTGGTATCTTCCGAAGAACACGGATAACAGAACTCAGATGAAACAACTTCTGAGACACTCAATGTCACACGTGTGTTACATAGTGTTATATTATGCTCTGTTATGTTACGTCATGTTAAATTATGTTACGCTATGTTACGTTATGTTACGTTCTGTTACGTTATGTTGCGTTATCTTACGCTATGAGTGTCTTATTGTGTTGAACTCGTACAGATATTGCGGTTATACGTTGTGTGGATTCTTTCAAACAACACGAATTACACAAACACAGATTAAATATCATTTGAGGGAATTAAAACATTGTCATACATAAACTATATTATATTGTTTAATGCTATGTTACGTTATATTATATTCCTTTTTCTGTCTGTGTGACAAATTACTTCCGATGAACTTCAGAGAAAGCGAGTAGGGCCAGTACTTAGGCCGTTAAGGGTTTTATAATTTCACATCCTGACGCACACTCAGCCCTACATCCTTTTGTGGTTGGTATACATGTATATGTTACAATGTAAGCTTAGAGGCCGAAAAGGTGGTTAGAAATTGAAAAGCCAACAAAACCCGGATACACTTATGGGGACATGTAACTGAAAATTATGAATCCATAAGCTGTGACATTAACGTCGTAGCACACAAACTGTTTATATAGACGGTATGTAGCTCAACATGTTTTCACGTCGTCAAACGAAGCGTAGCGAGGCAGAAACTACGCTTGAGTTGGTATTTATAATTCATAAGCGGTCACACCAACCGCGAAACGTTGCTCATAATTTTCGCGTAAGTACTGTAGGGCGCAGCCTACAACCTACAGCCTGCGGTGCGCTTGGCCTGCCTTGAGCGCGTCATGCGTGCTGCTGCCCGACTCATTGGTCGGCTGTCCAAGTTTGACCACGTGTCTGACTTCATGCTTTGTGACCTACATTGGTTACCTGTTGCTCTGCGCATCCAGTATCGGATTGCCTCCTTGGTCTGGCGCTGCCAGTTGGGTCTTGCTCCGACCTATCTTAGGTCCCTCTGCCAACCTGTCAGCGAGACCCGCGGCCGACTACTTCGTTCTGCAGAGAGGGGGGAACTCGCGGTCTCATTTGCTCGTACTGCAACTATGCAAAATCGAGCCTTTCTGGTGGTTGGCCCAGCGGTATGGAATGCCTTACCACTGGCGCTGCGTCTCCTTCCTAAAATCCAATCTGAGTATTTCTATACTGCCTTAAAAACTGTTTTGTTCGTTCGTGCTGGAGTCGGGAGCGCCTCTGAGTAGCCCCCTTGAAGGGGCGCTATATAAATGCTCAAATGAATGAATGAATGAATGAATGAAAGATGATGTGAATATGTTCAGTTCATATGGGATCTCTCTCCCTCCTCCCTCTCTCTCTCTCACTCGCTATCGCACCCCCTCTCTCCCTCTCCCTCCCTCCCTCCCTCCCTCCCTCCCTCCCTCCCTCCCTCCCTCCCTCCCTCCCTCCCTCCCTCCCTCCCTCCCTCCCTCCCTCCCTCCCTCCCTCCCTCCCTCCCTCCCTCCCTTCCTCCCTCCATCCTCTCTCTCTCTCTCTCTCTCTCTCTCTCTCTCTCTCTCTCTCTCTCTCTCTCTCTCTCTCTCTCTCTCTCTCTCTCGCTCTCTCTCTGTATCACACACACTTTATCTCTGCATGTATGCCCAAACCTAGGTATACCTCCATTCAGGTCCCTTAAAAAGGTCCAGTATTCCTATTGGATCGTATAACAGGCTTTCATTTCCGCCAGTAGGTCCATGAGCCGGTAACAGTCGAATCAAAGATACGAGGCCAGTGCATCGTAGGACTTGTTTCATATACTTCCCAGCTTCCATTGACAATAGTGACACAGTCACGTTTGCATAAACAACTTAC
>OY744604.1:22934235-22959235 GCA_963556255.1 Allolobophora icterica
TAGCAAAATGAAAAGGGATGAGGCTACTGAATTTAGGAGTGCACTCAGGCTGACAGGTGATGTAATGAGACTGAAATACTAATAAACAACCACTGGCACCATCACTGTAGGCCTACTTCTCGAAAGCCTATTTTTCAGCACGAAAAAATTACCTGTGAGAATATAAAATAATATATAGAATCTTTCGGAATGAAATTCATCTGTAAGGTTGGTGGTCGCCTTTCGACAACATCTGGAGTCAAGCAGTCAAGTGTGGTTAATTGTCTTTTCCAGCGCATTTTCATCTCCATTCAGCTATAAAACGTTAGTCTATTTTGAGTCATACTACAGTGTAATTCATGTTGTGGTGGCCAACGCATGATTTTCTTTTGACTGCCTCTAACGCTGCCAGCTGTCTCCAACTGGTTTTGCGGAATAAAAGGAACGTTGCTAAGACCTACAGGAATAAATGCCATTGAGTTTTTCACAACTGAAAGACTCTCTTACTAATTGCAAATTAAACTTGTTTTAGAAAAACGTCAAAATATAAGATTACCATTATCCACCCTGTTTCTTTTGTGGTTTATGTTGAACGCTTTCGAAGACTGGTGCCAGTAATTCATTAATCTTTAGTTGTCTCTTTTGTTGCAGATGAACCGAATCTGATTCGAACATTGATACCAAAAGCAGGAAGCAAAGGAAACAAAGCGGTTTTTGGATTGACAATTCTAGGCGAAGAGCTTTTCGTTTTAATTAACGGATGGCCAGAAATTGAAGTTTTCGGAGATCTGCAGAAATTGGAGTCGAAAGGAGAATTCTTACTGACAGGTCACGAGTTAGAAATTCCATGGGACATACAATCTAGTTCTAAACATAACTGTCTGTATGTTGTCGATAAAAAGAGAAACGAAGAGCAACATGCAGAAATAGTTAAAATCGATCCAGAAGGAATTGTTCAAAAGAAATGGACAACGGAATGCATAACGGGTCGTTTATCGGTTACAAATGAGTTTAATGTTATCATCACATCTCTTTACAAACGCAGAATGTGCGAATACTCGCCAGATGGAGCTCTGATTCGCGTGATAGATTTGCCATCTGATGTTGGTGTCGTTAGTCCATGGCTGACATTAAAGAGAAGCAAAGATGAGTACATTGTTTCTCACGGCAATCGGGGAGATTCACGACATGGAGTGTGTGTAATTAACCCAAAGGGGAACATTAGGCAATATTTTGGTGGGAGAAAAGGATCAAATAATGATCAGTTGTATGTCCCAGTCCATATGGCTGCCTACTCCGACGGACATATTCTGGTAGCTGACAAGGATAACAGCAGAGTGGTGCTGTTAAGTCCAGAACTGAAATTCATTAAAGCACTTTTCTCACAAGGTGACGAATTACGATTTCCTAGTCGGATTTGTTTGGACGAATCAAATAAACGGCTGATTGTGGCTGACAACCTATGGATCAGTGATATCAAACCATTTAATGATGGTCGAGTATTAGTCTTTGATATGTCGTCCATAGAAACTAGCTCGTGCAGAGCTTCCTACAGCGAAATATCAGCTCTTTCTTGTTAGTTCTCATTAACCGATGCCAGTGTAAGAAATCAGCCCAGAGTTTTTATGTGTAAAATAGAAATAGTTATAGGCAGTAACGAGCGTTGAATAGCAGCCCAGAATCTCAAATCCAGCTAAGGGTTCAGACGAAAGTGGATTCTGCCAATTTGAGACATCTAGGAGTCCAAAAGGAGTTGGTGGTATGGTTGCATCCTTCAGTTTTTATGGAAGACGGCGGACGAAACTGTATCATAAGTAACAGATATCACGAAATAATTAATCATTAATTCGCTTATTTATAGATCTAAGAGCACTGCTTTGAAATTAAGCAAGCTCTGCCTTAATAAAGCCCGATCTGAGCATCTATCACGTACTGTATACTCTATAAACGCCAAACATGGAAAAATCAATTCGGTCTTCTACGAGGTTTGGCGATACTTTGTTCTCTGTCGCTGAACCCGTTGCATGGAACAGTCTTCCCGACCATGTGAAGGATGAGAAATCTCTGGAAACATTCTAATAACAGCTCAATACCTGTCTTTTAAACTATCACATGACTTTCTTTGATTTTTCAAATCATAAAGAGCTATTTTGTGGCCACTGCAGCTGTAGCGTTATTAAAATCGTGTTATTATATATTTAAGTACCGTATGAACTTTTCGTGTCAATTGTGCGTTTGATTTTGTAGGCCTACTCCTAAAATGAGTGCTATGCAAATTGAACCAATTAGATTTCGCTTTGAAATATTGAGTTGCATACTTGCCAGCGCTATATCGTGCGAGAACAGATGCAAGAACGTGCAAAGACAGAGCTCAATATATTTCTTCTCTAGAACACTTCTATTTCAAGTATTGAAGTTTGGTTACAAACAGCCAAAGCATAAACTTACGTAGTACCTCGAGTCACATAGGCCTACCACATTCAGTATTTTTCACGTGCGATACGCATGCAAAATATCCAGAATAATAGTACGACAACTGGTTGACCTGCTGATAAACGGATTGCAAGTGCTTGTAGATTCTTCTTACTCATTGATAAAGTGTTGGATAGGTAGTGAGCTCCTAGATTACTGTCGTCGTAGTTGTGGTGCATCTACCGACTAATTCCGCAGACACGTTTGAACAATATCCAAATAGCGTCTTCCGTCTGAGATGTGATCCACGAAACCGGGCTGTATGAAGCTTCTTTCTATAATTCATCAACTTCAAATATCACTTAGGCCTAATGTACCTTTGCAATGGAATAGGCTCAATTCGCGAAAACTTAAATGTGGTCTGCATGAATTTGTTATGTAAATGTAAGTACTCAAGAAAACTCACCAAGACCTGATTAGGCTAAACAAGACCAAGATCGAGCAAAACCGGCGAGACAGTTGCCCATAGGCATGAGAATGTGAATGCGCAGTAAAGTTAACTCCCAAATAGGGCTATGCTAAGTTGAGGCTGAACTACAACAGTCTTTAGACAATAATAGAGAATTATTGCTCTCAATGTCTGTCAATCGCTGAATCTCTTTAAAAAAAATTATAATTCATTATAACAATTCCGGAAATACAAAACATAGTAATAAGATTCAACTTCTCGTACATATAATATTTCTTTATCGTCTGTTCCAAGAGGGATTTATAGCTATTTTTTAAATTTAACTGTTTTATGCCACAATATATCTGTGGTGTTAAAGGCAAGATTCTAAAATTTCAAATTGCAGGTCTTTGACAATTGTTCCCAAGAAAACCTTGCTGAGGATTTAGACTTGATTATTATTTCAAAACTATTGAAACCAAACTTAAATGCATATACGTGTGCTACTGTGCATTTTATTTGAGGCAACGAATGTATATAGGCCTACATGACCTAAATTCTTGGGCTACATAAAGTGTAATTTCTAGCGTTTGTTTAGCCGAGGACAAGGTCGTCCAAATATCGAGTGCCAATCGAGTGCCTGCAAGCAGTTAACATAATTTGAGGACCAACATTTTCATCTATAACTCTAAGTATAAGGAACACATTCCAACAGTTATTTGCTACTAGGAACACAGAAGAACGTACAGATGTGTTCAGGTATTTTGTTAGAGATTTTCCTACATCTCCCAGACAAAAACTAATCTCATTACTCAGTGATATAATGGAACAAGTCTACGCGTACACGTTAAAAATAGCGCAGTAATTTCAGTAATGAAACCGAAAGTGCTGTAGAATTTTTCAAATCGATAATATGATGGCGAATACAGAGTCCCCCAGTGTTAATATTAAAATGAAAGAGCTCGAGGATATAACAGAATGTTGTATATGCACCGAGGTCTACACCGATCCGAAAGCCTTGCCATGCATTCATACATTCTGCTTGAAATGTCTCCAAGAGACTGGGCTTAAAATCAACAAAGGACCTGGAGATGATATGCCTTGCCCAATCTGTAGGCGACTGTTCAAGATTCCACCAGAAGGGTTTTCTGGACTGCCAAAAAATTACTTCATTGAGAGACTGATACAAGTGGCAAAAGTGTCAGACCCATCTGCAGTATCAAGAGCCTTATGCTCAGTTTGTCTAGAGGAAAATAAGGAACAGGAAGGTAAAGAAACTCCAACAGCTGATACATACTGCGTTGATTGCAAACACAAATTATGTCAAGAATGTTGTAGTGAACACAGACAATTTAAAGCAACAAAGAATCATAAACTGATGCCAATAAACGAAGTAACCGAAGACAAAGGTGTCCAAAATCTGATGAGCGATCTTGCACAAAGTGTTTGTGAAGTGCATGAACAAAATGTTCTGAATGTATATTGTGCTGACTGCAAAACAGTAGTATGCGCCATCTGCTTTATTGAGGAACATAAAAATCACGAAGGTTCTCATGTTAACAAATGTTCGGATGGCTTTCGGAAGGAGATACAATGCAATACTAGAGCTATGAATGAGTGCAATGTTATAGCTGAGAAGAAAAAGACGGAACTCGTGAAGGTGAAAGAAGAACTGCAGCGAAGGGTGGAAAGCTTTGAATTTGAAATAGAGACGAGAAAAGATAAAATAAAACAGTTAACTGATAAACATGCGAGTATTCTTCAACAAAGGCTTTGTTCCGAAAGACAAAGCAGATTGAAAGAAATCCAAATGGCATCAGATGATATTGATGCTTATCTGTCGAACTTAGAAAGTTACAATTCTTACTGTCAAGGATTAATGGATAAAGGATCAGCTAGCGAAATCTGTCGCACAGTTGCTGGCCTCTCTGTGAGAGCAATAGAGTTGAAGCAACAATGGCAACCTATAATTGAACGTAGAATTCTGGATTTTAAATTCTGCTTTAGGCAATTTGAACTAGAAGAGTTTCTAGAACAAGACTGCGGGAACTTGATTGGTGAAATTGAAGGTAAACGACTTTCTTTGTAGGCCTAGATCCTCTTTAAAAAGGTATCATAAAACTTAGTTGAGCTTTTGCTCAAACTTACTGGCTTCACATTTATCGTAGTTAATTTACAAATTGCTATAAAGCAGTGCATTGTCATTATATAGTGTATCAAATTAGACCACAATACTAATTCGGTTGCTATTATACTAGATCGTAGTGGGCCCGTAGAATAAATGCTCAGTGTCATATAATTATATGTTCGTTTATTCAGAGGCGTAGCGACCGCCCTACGTACCCTCCGACCGGAGGGGGCCCCTTCCTGGAAGGGGCCCCTAAAAGTGGCAAAATATAACCGTGAACATAATATGAACCCTGTATATTGTATATTATCGCATTCCAGTTTCCGCATTGTAAGGGGCCCCCGGCCCGGACGTATGTTCGGAGGGGGCCACGTTCTTTGTTGCTACGGCTCTGCGTTTATTGACAATAATCTGGTTGACACATCGCAAACAGTAACAAGATAATAGCAAATAATCGACAATTGAAGTGCAACAGATGATATCACGCATGACAGCCTGTTAGGCGCCAATCCCCGGTGAGGTGCACTCTGCACTAGTCTCTATAATGTTAGATGACAATTAGAGCAGAGCATTTTTTAGTTAGCGAACATTGCTCAGATACTCGAACAGTCACCAGTGGCAGGCTAGCGAACACACGCTGACCCAACGAATACATTCCCAACTAAACATGACAGCAGGTTCAGAGTTTCTGAATAGAATCGTCGTCCTAAATTCTTTCAAACCACCTGAATAGGTGTCGGTTGAACGTCGAACGATAGACGCTCCTCTATTGACAAAGACTCGCTCAGCCATTGCTTCTCCGGGTCGAAAGTTGCCCGACTAAGACGGCGTAATTAGGTCGGTTCGTCTGCGACTTGATCGTCGGCGGAAACCTATCCTCCTCGAGCTTCGTGTAGGTGGACCATTCCAGATATGGGATGGTTGCGAACACGTGCAACCGTAATCGTCCGAAGCGCAGTATATGCATGGTGAAAGAAGAAATATCTGCGGTTAGACAATTCGGCAACAGTAATTCTTCAAACTAGACAAAGTAATCTGCACAAATGACAGAGACAACAGCCAGCATAGACCCGCTGACACAGACCTGTCTGATACGTGCATAGGCTAAGTGTGTCATAGTAGTCGGAAAAAATTAAATGAATATAATGTCTACTGGAAAATGTTGTCACTTTTTTCAGAAGACGGTGACTGGAAGCAAAAGACAAGAAGTAAACAATGTCTGTTAGCAGAAAAGAGTAATGAAATTGATCTTCTGAGAAAGGAAATCGAAATCGAAAGGACGGAGAAAGAGAGCTTGGGGTTAGCAAATGAACAGCTCAGAATAAATCTGGCCAAGGAAGTAGAGGTTAATAAGACTTTGACAGAAAAACTGAGTAATGATGATACAGATATGGCGATACTAAGACAAGAGTTGAACAATAATAAAACACCAATCAACGCACTTCAGACCAACAACGACAAACTAAAGCCGGAACTTGATGCAGAGAAAACAAAGAACATTTCACTTCAAACCAGCAATGACAAATTCGTTGAAGAATTGGACACTTATAGAGCGACAGTGAAGACATTAGAAACCAACGTTGAGAAACTCAGGAAAGAACTAGAGACTACGAAACCAGGTATGCATGCATGTCTTTACATCTGTGAGCCCCATACGAAGACATTTAAAATAGAGCTTTTAAGTGCTTCACAAAAGTCTTGCAATAAGGCCATAAGCAAAGTAACGACATTTAAACAAGTTTTGTTGTTGTCATGAACAGAGGTAAGCCAACCAACGTTGGAAACAGCTGTGGCTGAGTTGTTGACTTGTAATCAAGAGAAGAAATTTAGTCTCAGTGTGATTCAGAAGTTGTTTATATTCCAAAACTGAACATCGCGGAGATAGAAGCAAGTAGTTGTCCAGAGGGGTTACAATTTATTTTTCAGAGCCTACTGTTAAACGAAAGATTAGCGGGGAATCGTCAGCATACATTGGTAGTTGAACGAGCGTTATACGAGAAAGCAATGAGCGGTTGATAATTTTATTCAATTCTATAGACAGCATAATTGAGGTGACTGATTCTTAAATAATTCAGATATTTAAAATTTATGCTGAACTCAAAAGTGGCATGCTCTAAGGCTTCATTAGAAAAATATCTAGAGCAAGCTTACCTGCATCGTATTCTGTGACTCCAAGCACTCAGTCAGTTACCCTACAGACACTCGTTATAATCACATAAGACTTCCTACACAATGCAGTCTACGGTGTATTCTGCTTTGAATCATTCATGGTTTTGTTACGTTCAAACACAATGAACTATTGGCTGATAATAACTGAGCAAGCTGCTTGATTTGTGAGAATTCTAGTTTATTAGCACTAATTAATGTATCCTCATACCAGTTGGTTAAGCAGGTGTATTTCGTCTTTGTCATCATTTCCCTGCAGTTTCAGAGATGACGAAAAGACATAGCAGTCGCTTTTATGAATTGCGTAGACTACAGTCATTGAAGGCCCAAATAGAAATCTTGAAAATCAGCTTGCTTAGGGTTGTTGTGTTATTTTTCTGATCGAAATACTTTATCTACTGAATTTTGTACTTCGTATTTATTTGATTATAAAATTGACACGCATGAATGCTGCTGTTATCACAGAGCTCTAACAAAGAGAAGATTTTTATCAATCAGACATTCAACAAAAACACGAAGAACAGCATTAAACGTGGATGAAAGAGAACGATCAACTCAATAGCCAAATAGAAGAAAAGCGCCGATTAATGACTCATGCGGATCTAATAATAAATATTTTGAATTTGTCTAAGAGCCGGTTCTCTATAAATTTTGATAGTTGCACTTTCACAGACTTTTGTGAATACAATATATTTTTTTAATCCAACAGGACGCAATACACTTGCGACACAACGCTAAATACTTTTCAATAGCATGTTTCAAACAGGTTATTGTACTCTACTGATGAATCTAAAGTGCAGTTCAGCGACTATTCAAATGCATCTTTTGGCATTTCAAAACTTTTTATGGCACTTTAATACATAGAAAGACAAAAATTCTTAAAAGTCTCAAGTGGAGATTTATTAGTTGGCTACATTACAATTTTTCAGACAGTGTTTAACAGTAGGCTACAGTAACTGGCGCCGGTCATCGATTCAAGTTTGGAAACAAAATGCAATGATGCTAACACAGCAATAGCTGGCATTAGGTAGGATCGGGTTCAACGTTAAAATATAAATATTACCGTTTATGAAGACTTTAAATATATTAATTGCCTAGTTCTTTTAAATTATTGCACAGTTTTTTACTACTAGGTAGAGCAATAAACAAAGTTTTTTCCTTTTACACATGCAGTCGTCGGTAAAGGCAACAATTAATTTTCCAGGAAACGATTTTTCATACTCTATTAATGAATCTCAAATGCATCAAGTGCATTATCCAGTGGTCAGTCCTGATAAAGCACTTGATGCACTTGGTATTTCTTACTCTCTCTTTCCCTATTCCATTGCGACTGTTTATGTTTATCGGTCTGTGTCTCTTGGTCACTCTAGTTTTCATTGACCGTTTCTGTGTCTGTATCTATCTGTTGGTTTCAAATTTTGTCTGGTTCTGAATAGCGTCCGCTTAATATCATCACGCTCGTCGTCTGTGTGGTATGCTTTATATTTCACGTTTATGTTGATATTTGTTTTAAATTATGTAATAATGTTAAATAGATTGTAATGCGTCTATTCCCTAATTTCAGACGAACTTCGATACAAATCGGATCCAGTTTTAGTTCAGACGATCAAAACAAAAGCCGCAGATGAATGTAAGAAAGGCATTAGCGGATTGGCGATCTTAGACAGAGAATTGTTTGTTGTGAGTGAAAAGAGTTCAGAAGTTGAAGTTTACGAGTCGATCATTAGATTCAGTCTCAGTCGTCGATGGAAGTTGAAGGAATTAACTGATCCTTGGGAATTAGGATCCTGCAACAGAAATAAATGTCTTTACATCTTTGATTTCAAAGGTCGAAGTCAGCCGAATGAAATCTTGAGAGTTGATCCAAATGGAAAACTAATAAAGAAATGGTCAACAGGAAACGATCGTGGAATCGGTCTGTCTGTTACAGATGAATCGAATGTCGTTTTAAGTGTTTGCAATAATAATAAATTAAATGAATATTCGCCAGATGGACAATTGATCCGAGAAATAAATCTATCATCAGAAGCAGGTATTCGTCATCCAACGCACGCTATAAAACTGACCAATGGTCATTTCGTGGTCAGTCATGGCTTGTTTGGTGATGATCAGCACGGAGTCAGTACAGTGAATGCAGATGGAAAAAGTGAGAAGTTATTCGGTGGAAAACGTGAATCTACCATCGAACAAATGAATAACCCAGTCTACTTGTCCATCGATGGAAATGGATTCGTGATGGTCTGTGATCGATTGAACAGTCGAGTTTTGTTATTTGATTCAGATTTCGAATTTAAGAGAGAAGTTCTTTTAAAAGATGGAAAACAGGGACTGCGATATCGAGAACGAATTCTTCTGGATGAGTCAAACAGTCGACTGTTTGTGGCTGACAACCAATCGAACAATCAACGGATTTTGATTTTCGATTTTAAATAATTAAGTGAATGTTATTGCAAATTACATTAATAATATCTTTAAATTTGAAACAAAAGAAAATTGTGATTTAATCTTTAGGTTCTTAAGTTTAAATCGATATTTAAAAAGAAATTGTGCCATAACTAATTGGAAGGAGCTTATAACCCGTTCTTAGGTCCTGAGTCTTTAAGATTCTGGTAACGATATATGACATTAGTTTAATTACTCAACAACCGAATGTTGGATTATTACATTGAACCCAGTCCAGTTTTCTAGTTTCCAAAATCTCTGCATGAAAACATTAACCTGAGGAGTCGCTTGATTTTCTATAGACACTTTATCAAGGGGAAAATATATTATTTCGTAAAACTTAACTTCTTGTTACTTGCCAACCGAATTTTCTTATATCATCATCATCATCATCATCATCATCATCATCATCATCATCATCATCATCATCATCATCATCATCATCATCACACAACCAATTTGTTATTCGAGAGCAGTGCTGACATTTCGTGACAACTACATGACGTTGTATATGCATAACCAAAATCACCCGGTTTCATTTAAATGATTTTTGTTATTTTATTATATTTATTCAGTACAACTATCTGAAACACGTGTTCTGAGAAAAGTCATAATTATATTGTGTTCAGATTTCAGTACTATTAAGCTTATTAACACTTAACGACGAGCTCCATTCGTTTCCCTCTCACTTTTAGTACTGTGGCGAAATTCGCCAGGTTTCAATTATGACGTCATGATGGTAAGCTTAATAGATTGGGTCGTTGAGTGCATTAGACACCCGTGCCTCACCAGGGCACCCATGCCTCACCTGGGCACCCGTGCCTCACCAGGGCACCCATGCCTCACCAGGGCACCCATGCCTCACCAGGGCACCCGTGCCTCACTAGGGCACCCTTAGAAGGGTATATAAGGCACCCAGCTTTTCATGTAAAAGCTCTCTTGGTTTTCGTTGTCTGGAGAAGACGTACGTGTGTGTAGAGAATAGTTCTTTGGTTTTTATTTGTCTAAAGGATACGTACGTGTGTAGAAGGAGAAGTTCTTTGGTTTTTATTTGCCTAGAGGAGGCGTACGTGTGTAGAAGCAAGTTATCTCGGTTTTCGTTGTCTGGAGAAGACGTACGCGTGTGTAGAGAATAGTTTTCTCTTGGTTTTCATCGGTCTTAAGGATATAATAAGATCGTCGGTTTCTCATTGGATTAATACGAGAAGTCATCTAGTATAACAAAAGTGTTCTGTTATTTCGATTCAATATCGTGGATTACTTGGATTACACTGTGAATTCTATTACGAGAAAGTGCCTCGTGGTTCTTTTGCCAAAGGGTATGTACACGGAGTTTCTGTGGATGATTTGTCATAAGAAATCGTTAATTGGCCTTCGTCTGTGTTCATTGGTAGTTGATCAGTGGCCGTAAGTCCCCCGTTGACAGCGAGGGCCGAACCCCGGACATAGATAAGAAAACTTAGTGCGTTCAGACCATCACCTCAAGGGAGAGATAGAGATACGGCGGACGGTCCATCCTGGTGAACGAGATAACGCGAGTGAACCGCCACACTGCCAACCTAAGTAAGGTGATAGGGAAGAACACCTACGACGCACTAAGGCGGTGAAAGGTTCGTTTCCGCCACAGTACACGCTCGTCGTTGAAATGTAAAACAATAGAACCTAGTCCTTATAAAAGCATACGGACTATTAATTGTGTGAAGCTATAGCCTAGCTATATTTCATGTAATTCTGAACTATGAACTATTGATTTGGACAACTAGTCTGAATGGCATTTCCAAGACTATTTATTAGGACCGAGAGTTTGAAGCGTGATGAAATTGCAACTTACAGTCACCAAACCCCTCTTGATTATCATTTCTGCTTGGTATTACTTTTCCGAGGTAAGAAGGCCCTGATGATGATGATGATGGTGGTGGTGGTGGTGGTGGTGGTGGTGGTGGTGGTGGTGGTGGTGGTGGTGGTGGTGGTGGTGGTGGTGGTGGTGGTGGTGGTGGTGGTGGTGGTGGTGGTGGTGGTGGTGGTGGTGGTGGTGGTGGTGGTGGTGGTGGTGGTGGTGGTGGTGGTGGTGGTGGTGGTGAAGATGAGGACGGTGAAGATGAGGGTGAAGATGATGATGAAGATGATGATGATGATGATGATGATGATGAAGAAGAAGAAGGAGAAGAAGAAGAAGAAGAAGAAGATGATGATGATGATGATGATGATGATGATGATGATGATGATGATGATGATGATGATGATGATGATGATGATGATGATGATGATGATGATGATGATTGATGATGCGAACCCACATGAATTTTATCTAGAATAATATTAGGCTACTCCAGCTGACCTGCTGCTAAACGGATTGCAAGTGCATGTAGATACTTGCTAGTCACTGCTACAGTGCTCAGCCATAAATGTACTCGTCTGATGTCGGCCAGTCAATAAAAAGGCCGATCAACATCATATTATCTGTTGGCAGGTGTTGTTAAAATTGGCAACTGTGGGTTTTCCTAGGTAAAAATAGCCCATCCCAGGCTTAAGAACGTGCATGATCTATTTCAGTGAGTCGCTGTTCATTAGTAGAACTTCATGTAGTTAAAATTCTGTTCGATTAAATCGTTGCGATTTTGGTTACCTTTCTGAGAATCAGTCATTGCCTGGTCAGTCTTAATTTGTCATAATTTCATAAGCTTCACCTTTGCAAGTTAACTCAGTAGGCTACGTATACAACTTGTGTGATGGAATTTCCTTTAATTTTTAGTTGGCGAAGGTAGAAGGCTACTGGTAAAATCATATGGCGCTAGGACTGAAGCACGCGGTCTGTCTCAATCAATGACAAACTAACACATGACACGTTGCTATGGTTCCATTCGATGGCATTCTAGGCACATCCGTATTTTCCTGTGTGGCATGTGCCTCCCTGGAGCGTTGCCGTTTCCACAACACTTTTCCAGCCGTCTCTATTCCTGGCTCGTCTCTAGGCGGCATTGTATTCAAAGACAGGCAGGTCCCTAAGTCAGTACAGTTTAGAGACAATGGGTTAGGATTCTTGGTCTTAATCGGTATATACGATCTTTTTCGGTGTACAACGCAGCTAAGTTGAGTTAACGTTTCAATAGACGCTCTGCAACAAAATATCGGCGAGGTCCGAATCGAAAGCGAAAGGTAAGTCAGGTAGAAAGGCACCTGTGGATGGTGTTGATTGCAAAAGAATAAAGTAAGATCTTAAACTCGTGATGGATTTTACTGACTCATTGGGATGATTGTATTCGGATTGTAATCTGTCCACATATTGGGCTCTGTCATGCAACGCACCTTGTGATTTGAGTGTTTCAGCTGATTCTAACCGTTTCTTACTGGCCTATGCTAGTTCGGAGCAGCCGCTCTTATAGATCTAAGCCTATATTAAGTTAGACTTTTAAAACATTTATAATATTGCATGATTTTTCTACTGACATTGTATTACTTTTCACTATTGTATGCATCGTTCTTGTAAAGTGTGGGAATTTGTCTCACGCTAATTAAAATTACTTACTAGTTACTTACGTAATTAAAACTCAATTTCCCGGATAAACACACATCATAATATACTGAAGTTTTTATGTGCATGGCTGGAGTCATCTTAGTTTTACTTGACGATTATTAAGGAGTTTCCTAGAAAATGTGAAATACAACTGCTCGATAAAATTGCAATTTCTTGCCTCATCTCGCATACGTTTTTCGTTTAGGTTAATATGAATACTAACGTTCTACCGCTATGTCCTGCGTGGCCTGCAGTTATAGTTACGTTGCTAAACTTCGAGACAGGTAAGATAGGCCTAATCTTAATCGTAATCGTAAAAGTTTAAATTTTTAAAGCGCTATTGAAAGCTAAGTGCAGGGCACCAGCTTATTCACGAGCGCTGAAAAATGTTTTTATCTTCATTGGTAGGGCCTACCTGTTAGTAGTCAGTGTTTGTGGTTTATGTCTCTTGGCTTTCAATTCTCATGTATCGGATGTAGATCTGGTAATTGCTATCGAACACTTTCACCCACGCAGATCAGGTGTATAAGCACTATGATAATTATGGATTGTTTCTGATCTTAAACAATAGTAAAAATAGTAATGGTAGGGCCTAATAATAATAACCATACTACTAATAAAATTGACCATTCCAGAAGTTTCAGGAATTTTTGTAATCCTGAAGGATCCTGTGCACCTTGGTTAACAATATATCAATAATATTAAAAATAATAATAACAAGAATAAGACATAAGTATAATTATAGGAAGGCCCCTATAACAAGAATAATGCAATAAAATATTGTTCACGAATATTTAAAAAAATTATTTTTATTTATTTATTTATTCCGGATATTTCAATAGCGCCTCTCGAAGTCAACTGCTACTCAGAGGCGCTCCCGACTACAGCATTTCATACTGTGCCGGAATTTTCACACCGAAGCGCCACGAGCAATTGCGAGTGAAGGTTTTGCCCAAGGTCCGTACGCAGCGGCTAGAGTGGGATTCGAACCTGCAACCCTCCGGTCACAAGGCACCGAACTTACCACTCAGTGGTATTAATTTTGCTATTTTGTTAGCTAAATAATTGTTTTAACTGTTGCTTCTTTTCTCAAGTTAAAAGGTGTTCATATTTTAACTAGTTAATCCGTAGCAGACGGATGAAGCCCACGTTATAGTTATACAAAATTTTAAATTCCAACAGGTGCACCAAAGATTCTTGAGAAGCCGAACGACACAG
This sequence comes from Allolobophora icterica, assembly GCA_963556255.1. Taxonomy (NCBI): domain Eukaryota; kingdom Metazoa; phylum Annelida; class Clitellata; order Crassiclitellata; family Lumbricidae; genus Allolobophora; species Allolobophora icterica. The sequence continues at coordinate 22,948,543 of OY744604.1, forward strand.
AGACGGTCGAGGGAGAAACTGCTTTCCTAAACTGCTCCATAACAAGTCAAATGGGTCGTTGGACAAAAAATAGCCACGAAGTTTTGCTCAAATGTCCTATAAAGACAGATTTAAGCTCGATAACCACACTTCGACTTCCAACTTCAATCTGCTCATCCGTAACGTGACTCTGGCAGATGCGGGAACGTATTACTGTCGAGACGATCAGGATAGCTCATATGTTCCAGCCGAACTGATCGTAATAGGTATGTAAACTATGTAAAGTACATAGGCCAACAGAAGCAACGGCATAAGAGGGGTCAGAGGGGTCATCGTCACAACCTAAAAATATACTAAAGAGGTGTTGAAGAGCAAAACATTCTGATAAAAACTTTGGACACTCGAGTGAATACTCCCCTCCACTCCAACCAGTACCAATGGCCTGTGACCAATGCGTTATGAATGGTCCTTCAAATCTTAATTTATTTGCTTTCCTTTAAATAAGACAGCTTTAGTAATCGTAATCGTAATCTCCAATTTTCTAAATCGAAACAGTAAAGCTGAGCGCAGAGCACCAGCTTATTCACGAGCGCTGCGTCGTATCCGAGGAGTTGTCCAAAGATCGATGTCTGTTGCTGGTCCGAGTCCGGTTGCCAGAGAGACCAGACAGAGGCAGAGCAGCTGTTACGGAGGTTTCGTCGAGGACGAGAAAGCTTGGAAAGCAGAGGATCAGATGGTTGAGGGTAGAAATTCTTGAAGAGTTGAGTTTTCAGTTTGGAGTGGAAAGCCTGTGGGGTGATGAGTAGAGGTAGATGACGATGAGTGAGTGGCGGTATTGGTGGAGGAACTGAGAAAACGCGAATTCGGAGGGAAGTTCGTTCCAGAGTTGAGGTGCTGGGTGGGATATGGATCGGTTGGAGAACTTGCATAATCTAACATAATTTTTTAGTTCATAGAAAAAGATACATTTCATTCTGTTGATATAAGACGGAAATTGTTTTTTCTAACATCAGTTCTTTTAGTTGTACATGTAACAAATGCATTTGTAATCTGACATTTATGAAGCGTCATTTCATGGATATGACATTTATGAAGCGTCATTTCATGGATATGACATTTATGAAGCGTCATTTCATGGATATGACATTTATGAAGCGTCATTTCATGGATATGACATTTATGAAGCGTCATTTCATGGATATGACATTTATGAAGCGTCATTTCATGGATATGACATTTATGAAGCGTCATTTCATGGATATGACATTTATGAAGCGTCATTTCATGGATATGACATTTATGAAGCGTCATTTCATGGATATGACATTTATGAAGCGTCATTTCATTTCTGGTCGGAAGCGACCCGAATCAGTGAAATCATGAATCATAGTTCAAAGCATTATCCAGCAGTGATATTATCGTGAACGAGAACGAAACGAGAACGATAAAGAAAAGTCAATCGTTCACGAGAACGAAAACGAGAACGAGAAAGATTTTGAGAACGAGAACGAAATAGAAACGAAAAAGACTGGACTCAGAACGAATAAAAACGAGAATCGAAAATGATTTTCCGAACGAAAAGTATTGAAAATCCAACAATGTATTTTACTAAAAACGATAATCGAAAATAAATTCTCGAAGTATTGAAAATTCAACAATGTATTTTATAAAAAATTTCGGCGACCCATTTGAACGGCGCGCACGTTTAATACAGTCACATGCCACACAAATTCCTGTTTGCGTCTTTGCGATCCCGAATTTCCGTCAAAGTCATTTTACTAAAATTATTAATAATGAGTCTAGTAAAGCTTTTATCAGGTAGGAAACGCGAAAGTATTGTGTTGGAATACTTTGTATATAAAGCAGATAAGTATAACGATAAAAGGCAATGCCGATATACAGTTCCGAATGACAAAGGACAACACACATAAGTCATAACCATATAGCGATGTTCATGCATTGATAACTTCCAAAGAAGATGAAAACAAAAATCCAGTCTAAGCATAAAGTTCAAGACATGGACAGCCCTCAATACAGACTCTGGATGCCTGCATTTCAAGAAAAATAACCTCATACTCGACTGATTCTACAGAATATATAAAGCGACTGGAGTCTCTAAGAAACGTTATCATAGAAACTGGCTATCCTGCAGCTATGGTGGATCACCAATCTTTCAAGACGATGCAGCGGACATCTAATCCAAAGTGTAAGCCTCCGTGTTCTCCAACGGTTACAAAACTTACAAATTCAATAATGGCGAGATTTATTGCAGGCAAAGAACAATTAAACAAGAGACTTGAAAATATATATTTGGATGGCAGGTCAAAAAAGGGTTTAGCCTATTCCTTTCTCAGAATAGGACCTATCAACCTTTCTCAGGCTAAAAGAACAGTTTATAAGAATGCGTTATAAACATTAAACAACCTTCTTAAATCAGTACAACTGATGGACAATGATTACAGCAACGACTCCAGGAATGTCTTCATTACAGGTAACTTACATTTTTAAAACTAAAATTAAAACTAAAAAGATTCCAAAAACGAAAATTAAAACTAAAATGATTTGGAAAACTGAAACTAAACTAAAACTAAAATGATTTGAAGAATAGAAACTAAATAGAAACGAAAATGATTGAGAAATTCAAAACTAAAACTAGAACTAAATAGAAATGATTGATACCCGAACTGAATAAAAACTAAAATAGAAATGATTTTCCGAACGAAAATAACACTGTTATCCAGTCATTTCTGCTCATATATGACAGACTTAGCTTCATCTTACATTGGAATATTTCATTCTACTTCATTATGAGCCAGAGTCGCATACACGAGCTTTACTTCATGTGGTCGTCACTACACTACGATCACTTTATGTCCAATCAGAATACGCAAGTGTATAAATCTGTAGGGGGTAGGCCTATAAGATGCATCCGTCTGGACTGGTCATTGCAATCACCTTGCCAGTGGGTGGCCAGTCTTCAGAGGAATGTTGACCTACAGTCTGATTTTGGGGAGTTTGCAGTTGCACGTGCAGACAGACTGGCGCCATGTAAAGGTATGCTGTGTAGGAAGGTTTTAGATAGGGCTATATAAATGGTAGCCCTTGAGGTAGGGCAGAGCAGAGAGAGATGGGGATCCAGCGCGTTAGTCACACGGCTTAGGCCGGACCTCTGTCCCGTTTGTCAACCGGGACATTGGGTCTTAGCGTGTATCACTATCATCTGAATAAACATCGACAACGACAACGTGTTGTCTCTCTCTCTGTCCATCAACATCTAGCAGCGGTCACTTCCACATCCGCTACATCTATGCATGAATCTTGACGTTAAGCGAGTTCCACCTCAATGCTATGTATTTGTTCTGAGTTGTTTTACAGGAACAGACAGAGTTTTCAGTTCGAACATGAACCCGGATGGGATTATTGGACCAAATGACTGCTGCGTTGAACCAGACGTTCTAAATCTCACCTGCAACGTGACATATCGTGACAACCGTCATCCAAACTTAGAATGGTTTCATGTTGAGAACGGAACAACGGAACAAACAAAGTGCATTAAAACAATAGACGATCGCTTTATTTGCACAGCGACAATTAAGACTGATCTGGGGATGAACAACTCAACTTATGTCTGCCGTACAACGAGATTATCCCAACACACCATATGTACCTCGGATGCCGTTAAGATACTGTGTAACCGTAAATTATATTCTATCTTCTTTAGTGCATGGTTGGTGTCGATCGCACGCCTCCATCTATTCATCCAATCGGTTTCTGTCCTGTGTCGACAGGATGTGCACATCCGTTTCACACACATCCCTGATATGCATGCTTGTTTGTATTAATGCATATATCTGTGTAAGTATGTATGTATGTAAGTATGTATGCATGTATGCATGCATGTATGTATGTATGTATGTATGTATGTATGTATGTATGTGTACGTAACTACGTATGTATGCATGAATGTATGTTTTTATGTATGTGTGTATGTACATGTATATTTGTACATGTGTATGTATGTAAAGTATGTACATGTATGCATGAATATATATATGACTTCAGAGGCAAATCATGCTCTGTCTTTTCGTTTGTCTATGTTTCTAGTAAGTAAATGAGTCATTATTGTAGTGTAAAGGTTCGTCTTTTAAAACTGATTTGCTTGCTATTCCAGGTGGTATTTAGTCCTGTCATAACTCACTTTGGCTTTGCTATTCTTGTATTTATGGCCTTTCAGCAAATAAGAAAAAATAGGCCTACTGGCATTTGAATTACATTTCCATAAAAGAATATTACACCTGAATTGGAAAATGAAGGTAACAAATGAGGAGGTCATAAAACACTGGAGATAAAGGAAGATGTAATACAAACAATGATGAGAAGAAAATTTAGTCTATTTGGACCTAATTAAGATTCTTACGCAGGTGTAAAATTTAGTCATGAGAAACCAACTGTCCAATCGTCTTGCTCGTAATTCTCTACAGCCCAGTCCGGTTTTAAACCAAAGTAAAGTAATACCTGAACTGTAATACTCTACCTTGAGACTTTAACTGAACTGCAAAATAATTCCACTGATGTTCATTATTAAACTTGATCTTTTTATTCTTAAAAAACAATGAATGTTAAATTTTATTTATAGATGGCACAACAGAGCAAGTAGCTACAGGTTGGTGAATTGTAACCAGTTTAACTCTTTCGGAAAATCCACAATAGACAACTTCAACGAAACTTAAAATTTTTAGAACTGTTTGGTATCCATGTTCCAGTCAGTTTAAAAGTTACTAGAAGACGTGAGTGTTCCGATGCATCCACATGTGCACGCATTTATGCATACAAACATGTATATTCACATGTATGCTTACATAAATACATATACATATACAAGCATACATGTACATACGTGCATGAGTATATACGTATACATACATACATGTATACCATTAATACAAACATGCATACACACGTATATGCACAGTGCTTCCACACAAAAATTATGTGTACAAACTTACACAAATATATACATACATGATACACTCGTACATGCGCACATGGTCTACATGATAGGTTGCATACGTAACTATTAATTACATACACACCCATGAATATAAATACCGAATGTATTGTATATAGGCCTACAGACAAATGTATACACGTTGTGTTTCGTCTCTGAGCACAAACGAGTCTGAATTTCTTAACGTGGTTTAATTAATAATCTTACAACAGGTTCATCATCCGAAAACACCGGAACTGGTTTCAGAGACGGTTTCATTTGTTTGGCAGTCTTCCTGGTGGCGGCACTCGTCGTAATTGCAGTTTTATCTATTAAATATAGAGGTAACACCGTATTTCACTTTTATGAACTTTAGATTGCCATGGCACATATTATCGCGAATTTTCCTACAGTTTTGTGACAATGGAGCAAGTGAATAATCTGGTGTCCTGCGCTTAGCTTAAGAGTAATTATTTCGAAATGTTGAGTCTACGATTACGATTACGATTGCGAAAGTGAATCATTTACAGCTGCGATTTCAGATATGCCAATAATGTATCAACTTTCATTTGTGTGGCAGGATTGAAAAAGAATATTTCTGTACAAACACCAGAAGCGACGAAGTTAAATCAAAAGGATCCAGGTCAAGACGAGGCACAACTTTAGGTGGATGATCCAAGTCGAATAGAAGAATTTAAGGAACTTACCGGGAAATATCGAGATCGTGCAATATCATCAGATACTAAGAAACACTTATATTAAAAATACAATTCGGTTTTCACTTTCACGCGTTATAAATGGGCCAAATCTTGGACACAGTAGCCGAATGAAGAAAGCGATAATAGTATTCAAAACCCTGTTTTGATATTAAGAAGAATACATCATCAATTGACCACAATTGATTTTTTTCTTCTCTTTTATATGTTTAACTGATCTACAAGTCGTATGAATTTCAATTGCTGCATGTGAACGAAACACACTTGAGAAGCGTTGGTGAGATCTTTCGCTACTGACTGCTCAAAGAAAAGCGGGGTCATTGTTTTTTTTACATTAAGATGCAGTGTATTTGCTTTTCTAAATCACAAAGATATTGTTTAATTCGTGGAACCAACTGTAATAGATCGCTTATTTTTATTAAGAGAACAGAAACTGTAGCAGTTGCGGTATATTTTATATTTTTAAGAAACTTTTACGTATTTTTGCTCGCAGTGAAAAACGCTCAAATGAAAAAAGTGTGTATCTCATATACGTAACAATGTATCCAACAGTTCCTTGACATAAATTGTGTCCTGGAAAACTTACAGTTGATTTGTTTTTTTACTAGCCCTAATTAATCAAAAACATTAATGTCTTATTCATGCAATTAAATGATTTTAAGTATCGCAAACGTTGTAAATTAAATTTTGGGCCACTTAAAGCCCATCAGAGTGGTTAAAGCTAAGCAATGATAAATAGCCTGTCAATATAATTATGTTCTTATGAATATCGGTCTCGGGTTTCTAATTTTCTTTTGAAGTGTTTGTTCATTATGACCGTGTATCTATTCTTATTTAAGTTTCAGTTAAACAATGTGAACCATGTTAGTTTATTATTCACTGAGACAACCTTTGAAGTATAGCACGAACATTTTTGCACAATATTATAAATTTCCTGTATCCAGTTGCTCAGTATTCTCAGGCACAGTAAGCTCAGACAGCTGAGATATACGCCTGCGCTGAATCGATGATGAGAATTAGGCCTATTGCAATTAGTTTCTGAACTTATCTTGCAATAAATTACATTGTTTAGTATTTCGACGTTCATATACAGAATCTGTTGTGTTATTTGTACGGTTGTTTAAGATAAACTGAAAGATACACGTATTGTTCTTAACCGCAATCTCTTTCTCTTCCGGTTGTTTTCGTCTATCCTGTGTGAACTTGTCTTAATCCGCAAACAATTGGCTTGAAGGAATCTGTGAATGATGCCCTCTCTCTCTGATTTGTTACGATACACGATTGGTCAATATCAATGAAAAAATTTCATAGTTAAAAATTGTATCAGGAAATTTTCTGCTGACGATTGTTATAACAGATAAAACCATTGTTGTCTTTACGTTTAGGCGTCGAGGCAAAACTTTCTGTGACGCAAACGATTTGTAATTGGTGCGTTGTCATAGTAACGTTTAAACGACTTTGTTCACTTTGGATTCTGAAACTGTGTGAATGCACTATTTTTTTCGGATTTAATTCTGATAGTTCGCCTGAAAAAGCGTTTCTTCTCGTAGTCAAATGTTATACTTATTTCAGATATAAATAACAGTTTCAATTGAGATTTGATGGAGAATTACTCTTTTTAAAATGTCAGTCACTTGAGGTAATTATAAAAATTTTACGTATATTTACAATAGATCGGGTGGGGAGAAAACTTATGTACATGCACGGTAACAGGTCTCTGCCTTGTTCTTCTTCGTCTTCTTTCGCGCCCATCTCCCACTGACTAGACGCAGCGCTCTAGAAGAACCTTGTGCTCTGCGATTACCCATTAAGTAACGCTCTCTAAATTTTGGAGTTTAAGATTAAAGATATTTACGAAATTGTTTGAATAGTTTTCAAGTTATTCTTCAAGAAAAGGTTTCTATTTTGTTGCAAATTCATACAAGTAGCGCGCACAGTGAGAAATAAATTCAGGCGCAGTCTTGTGGAAGGATCATTTGTAGGTAGATGATAGCATCAGACTATTCACCAGAGCTGCGTCAAGTCAGAGGGGATGAGACAATACAAAGCGGGGAACGAACAAATGGGACACCCGCTCATTCAAACAATGTTTTTTCTGCCAAAAGAAATTTTAGACTTTAGATTAAGCTTCTGTCTTCTTCTACATAACAATAGAAACTCTAATAATTACATTTTGTAACACATTTAAATTACACCACATTTGTATCGTAATCAGCGACTGGTTTACTACAATAATTCATAACAATTAACATCTTCTAAAACGCTGGTATCAAATGCACCAGCCTTTAAAGTAATTGCGCACCAACATTCAAGTCGTAATCAAGTAAATATACAATGAAATCGGTCAGTTGAGATAGAGAAGCAGCCTAGAGCAACTGAGAGAGGTAGGCTAAGTATAACACAGTGAAATTCACAATACAATAATGATTACGATTGGAAAGCGAATTAGCGCTGGAAAATATTACCACTACAATACCAATTACTGTTGCATTAATGTTACTGTTATAATCATTGTTACAATTCTTTTGCTAACTAATGTAATATTATCGTGCGTAATGCCGTTTGACATCACATAAGTATAGGCTAGCGCAGGGAGCGCCACTGATTGGTTAGGGTCTTTGAGCGGAGCTATGTAAAGGATCAAATACAATTACATTTATATTAACTGTTTACTGCTGCTGTAATGTTTACCGTTATAGTTACCGTTAAAGTTACCGTCACAATTGCAGTTACAACTGCAGGATTCCGGGCATCCACGCTTGTCTTTCGCCAACCCAAGACAAGAATTTAAAGAACCGTAGAGATAATTGTTTGCTTGTCCAGTGCATCGATATGTCGACGAAATCGTCATCGAGCTCGATAGCGCCGAAAGGAGATGACAAAAAGAAACCAGGAGATTCTAAGAAAGAAAAAAAGACGTCTAGAAAAAAAAAGAAGGACGAGAAAAAGTCGGAGGTAAGTGGAAAGAAGTCAGACACAAGTGTGAGCAAAAAAAAGTCGGAAAAGAAAAAGTCAAACACAAGTTTGAGCAAAAAAAAGTCGGAGGTAGGTTAAACAGGGCATATTTTAACTGTACTGTATAACCAGTGGGACAAATGTCCCAGCAGTCTTAGGATTTGTCCCAGTAGTTAGGCTGATTTGTCCCAGGCAATGTATGTTTAAAGTATAACTAGTGGGACAAATGTTGCAGGAGTTTTAAGATTTGCCCCAGGAGTAAAATCAGAATTAGTAAAACGCATTGTCATGAAATTGCCAAAAAAGTCATGAAGTTTAGATGAATTCCTAAAAAGGTCATCAACTTTTTCGGGGGATGAATTCCTAAAGAGGAATTCCTAAAAGGTCATCAACTTTTTCGGGGGATGAATTCCTAAAGAGGAATTCCTAAAAGGTCATCAACTTTTTGGGGAGATGAATTCCAAAAAAAGGTCATCAAAGTTTTTCAGAGACGAGTTCCAAAAAAGATCATGAACTAGACCCATGGCTGATTTTGTCCCAGTGGTCTAAATTCCTTAAAATATGCACTGAGGTAAAAAGAAGTCAGACACAAAGAAGTCAGACACAAGTGTGAGCAAAAAAAAGTCGAACCAGAAAAAGTCTGAGGAAGACGAAGAGAAGTCAACGTCAAGTTCGCGCAGAAAAGCAAAACCGAAAGAGAAACCGGTGGTAATTCGAACACTACAATTACCAGATAGTGGCTCCGAACCACCCTCCTTCGAAGGCAGGATTGGTAAGTCCAACTCAATCCAGTCGAAAACATAAAATAGAGCTGTTAACTAATATAGTTATTTGTGCCAGTTGGTGCTCATTTCAATCGCTTAGTTCGTCTGCAAGATCCTCGCTTCCATTCAACGTCACGAGAAGACCGCGCATTGTAATGCATACGTCTCTCCGTTAGGAAAAGTCTCCCTGTGTACATTCGCGCTGTTCCTGTTAACTCGGCCCAAGTAATATTCTAATCGATGGTTAAGACGCATCTATTTAAATCTCTTTCTTAGACAGCCATGACTGTGCTAAGCGCTTTCGAGATGTCCTAGCAAATGCGCTCTATAAAAGCCAGCTACATGTATACACACATACATACAAACATACCACATACATCTATCCTTAGTATGTTTCAATGATCAGTTCTCCGCACAATTTGCGGTAAAAAAATAGTCAAAACCAGATTAAGCTTGTCTAGTATAAATTCCATATGAATTTTTAATAGCTGAAGTCTACTTACTTGATAGACTAAGTGCATTTAAAATACTAGCCAAAACTTATTTTGGTTTTGACAGTTCTACCGCATTTTGATTGGCGCTTATGTCATTGTCCGAATCCACTGTCATCAGCAGTTCCAGAACTTGCTTACTATTGAATTTCTGGCGTTTTCCCATTGCATCACTAGATCCATTATCGGTTGGACGCTTTTTATTTACGTTTTTCTGGGACATTTTGCGAAGATAAACACTGATGAGGGAAATTACATGCCATCCGAACTCATCTACATGTCTGCTAGATCGCCGTTTTCGCTTCAACAAAACCCAAGGATTCTATATTTAGACTATAACCACCCATCGTAAACATTAACTAACATTCATAGAGTAGCTAGACTATTTATAACGCTTAAAATTCGAACGAGGCCTCTCGGGAATAGGTAAAAAGACAAGAAGCCGCTTTTGCGGCCTCTCGGGGATACGTCAATTTAGAAAAGGCCGCTTTTGCGGCATCTCGGGTTGACAAGGTTAAAATTAATGTAAGTATATATGTAATAGTTAGGCCTACAATACAATATGCAATATGCAAAACAACTGCATTAAATAATGCCCGCCTTGCAAAGTTCAGAAGTGCACACAAAACCATGCGACAGAACATCGATGGCGCTGAACAGTTGTACGTGAAGGGAAAGATTCGATCAAGGTCCATGCGCAGTACCTGCCTCAAATGGTGACTCCTCGTTATATGTTATTGTCGCTGGTATTATTATTATTATTATCATCATCAACATCATCACCATCATCACCACCATCAC
>OY744604.1:22964235-23146735 GCA_963556255.1 Allolobophora icterica
AATGCGGTTGAATACAAGGGACTTCGCTCACCGTTAAAGTAAAGAACTCAAAAAAAGGAAATGAAACTAAAGCAAGGTGCCTTTGACTGAGTAACTTTTAATGATGGAGCCTTACTCTGAAAAAGACTGGGAAACACTGTTCTAAGGCGCTGGAGACCTATACAATATGTCAGATCATTCCAGAAAGGAGATAGCGGATCTAAATTTCTCTATGTAATACTAATAGACCCCTATTTTGGGATTTAAAATACGAAGGAATCACATAGCAATGGGCCATTCACTGTCTAGTTATGGCTTACATGTCGCCAGTTGCAGCAGTGTAGGGTAAATCTCTTAGTATGATATTTTTGTTCGTTGACTAATTCATCAATAATAAGTACTTCTCGAAAATAATAATAATAATAATAATAATAATAATAATAATAATAATAATAATAATAATAATAATAATAATCTCATCCATGGTTGTTATTTGCGGGTGATAGTGGCCGGAGTTCCTGAAGATGGCGGACGGCGTTGACACAGATCTCATAGTAACAAGAACCTTGCAACAGGCACCGAATCTCTGCTGCTGCATCTTGCAGACGGTAGGAGTACCAGGATCCCTGTCATACTGCATCTGTCTCAATCTATGTGTGTGTGTCTGTTTCTCTGTCTTTGCATAGGTCCTTGTCGTTTTATTGGCTCTGTCTCTACCTCCATCTTTGTCCGTCTCTCGCTCCGCCTAACTCTTAGTTTACATCAAGTTGTTCATTGTTTATAGTTCTTTGTTCTCATTGGTTTCTTTTTCTGTTTTTGTCTCTTTTCGTTTTTCTTTGTCTTAGTATTCTCATTCTTCCATCATTTACATTGTTCTAGTATCCTGCATTGCATTTAGCATCTTGACCATAGGCGTGGACTCTGGGGGGTCAGCCGGGGCACGTGCCCCACCAATAATTGAGGAGCCGGGGCAATGCCCCCCAAAAATCGAGAGGAGAATTTCTGAAAAAATTAAAATATTATGTTTCAATATAGACAAATTTCTTCAGAAACAGAAAGACAGAGACACATAACTGAAATACTATCAGAAATTCATAATGAAAACAAAGATTTATTTTTATCTTCAATATCTTCAATAATAAACAAATTTACATGTAAACAAATCGCCCCATTTCATACGCATTAGGCGTAACGTAACACCGGAAGCCTTTGCTGACTGTCCAGACCAGAGGTGAAAACAGTTTTTTCGGATTTTGGTTTTAAACAAAAAAAGGAAAAGAAATCCACAAAAATTTGGTTTTTGTTTTGTTTTAAAAATAAATTTCTTATTTTTTTTATTTTTTTAGAAGTTATCTTAATAACATTGATTTAATTATTTTTAATTTTCGGAAATCTCAACTGAATTAAACTGAGTTGGGCTCTTGTTCGTGACATTTTTCATGATTTTTATGATCCCAAATCCGAAAATCTTAAAAACAACAAAAACTATAAAAACGCAAAAAACGAAAAAAAAAACAAAAAAACAACTTTTCATCTTGAAAAAACTTGTTTTTTTGCCCATCTGGTCCAGACTCCTTGCCTCTCCAATATTTTGGACAAGTTTACGCCAGTGATCTTGACGTCTATTATCTTAGCACCGTTGCTTAGCGTTTTCATGTCGTTTAGAATGCACTATGAACATGTAACATTTTTGCTGATGCGTATCCGTTTTTTGTATTATTCCAATAAATCCTCTCAATGCATCCATCCATCCATTATCCATCCATCCATTTATCCATCTATTTCTCTATCACTCTATCTATCTTTTTATCTACCTACCTACCAATCCTGCATATTTTTTTATTGGCAACGAAAGTAATGGCGTTAAATTCATTCATTACTTAAGCTTCGCACCATATAAATCACAGCTAGGGTCAATACAACAAAATGAAGCAGTATAAGTGGTTTTATTCTAATATTTAACAGTTAGTCGCATTTTAAAGCATTTCGGCAACTTAATTTTTGCTGTTATTCGTTTCTGATTGTATTTTCGACTCCATTTTCGCTTTTAAAACTCCAAAATTTGACCAGTGTTCTGTTCTTCCTCTTTTACACGCTGAATTACTTTAATGGAACCTGTTATACTTTATCTGCGTAACGATGTGACTAACATCTAGAACGTATATTTCATTTTACCAGGCAGGGTGCAGTGGATATCCAAAGAACGTTATGCTATCTCACGACAATGTAAGATACAACGATAATGACGGTTATAATGACAAAATGAAGATAACGATGATGACGACGTTAAGGACCGTAGAAGTGATGAAGGAAACGAAGACAATTATGGCAGTTGTGACGATTACGATGATGATGATGATGATGACGATGACGACGATGACGGTAACGACGATGACGATGATCATGACGATGACGATAACGATAATGATAATGATGATGATGCTACTACGTCGACGAAGATTACGAAGATAACGATGATTATAATGATGATGATAACGATGACGGAACGATGATAATGAGACCTTAGCATCACGTAGGCCATAAACCCAAGCCTTCGAGACAGGTACTTCGCAGGTGTTACAAAAACGTACCCAGTGAGATACAATTTCTGTTGCACAGGGCGATGAAAATGACATAAGACGATTGTAAGAAAAAGTAAAAACACTCGAGAAAGTAAATATATGAGTTAAAGGTTGATTATTATGTATGTGCATGAGTTGATTTTCAAGCTGATACGTACGTACCTACGCATATATGTATGTATGTCTGTATGTATGTATGTGCATGGGTAGCTTGGGTCATTAATAGAGTCAGGTGAGCAAGTATCTATGTAAGTAGGTAGGTTGATAGGCACATGTAGATAGGTAGGAATGTAAATAGATGCAATCATAGTTACCTGGGCAGTTAGGCAGATGGTTACGCAATCTCACAAGTAACAGTAGTCGAGTGATTGTAATACAGTATTTTTGCTCTTCAATTTATATAGCGCACCTTTAGCATTACTCAGAGACAAAGACATTGTCTTTCATCAGAACACAGTCTGAGACATAGGTTTTCCACATAGCAGATCCAAAGACATTGGCTATCAGCATAATTAAGTCCAAAAAATAGTCTTTCCACATAGCAGAGTCAAAGACATAGGCTATTAGCATAATTAAGTCCAAAAAATAGTCTTTCCACAAAGCAAAGTCAAAGATATAGGCTATTAGCATAATTAAGTCCAAAAAATAGTCTTTCCACAAAGCAAAGTCAAAGATATAGGCTCTCAGCATAATTAAGTAAAAAAATAGTCTTTCCACATAGCAGAGTCAAAGACATAGGCTATCCGCATAATTAAGTCCAAGAAATAGTTTTTTCCACATAGTAGAGTCCGAGAAATAGGCTCTCAGCATTACGAAATCCAAGACATAATCCTGACGTTAGGCGCCGATGTGTAATGCACAAGGCATGATGACTCAAAAAACCAAGCCTTGTGTTGCATATTCAGCTAGTCTGGGGAGCGAATACGATTGGCCGATATATGTCACTGGCCGACGGTGGCGGTGTTATGGTCAACTTCGTTCCGCTCAGCACGATCTTCGGTCTCACAGTCAGCGTCAACATAGCCATCCGATTCGGCGCAACGGTCTACTTAATTCCAACGACCAGAAACAAGGTATCGATTACGCAGACTTTGTTCTCTTTGTAGATGAAACGTTATCTGCACGACATCTCCATAGCATAGGCCCTACAAGTTATGCCGCAGGATTGTGACTTGACTGTGTAATGCTGAAAGACTATGTCTTCGACTCGGACTATGCCATGTTCTGGAATCCGTTATGCTGAAACAGTGCCGGCTTTAGGTATAGGCGACATAGGCGATACAGGCGGCTGTCTAGAGTGGCAAATTCCGGCAAATTACAGAAAATAAATTTTTTTTCGTACTTCGTGAAGATTTTATCATTGATCAGCATTTACGAGTAACGGGAAGCATTTTTGTCCTAGCCTATAATAGCACAAAACTGTCAGAGCTCTATTGTATTGCGTTGTATTGTATTCCATCAAACCTCAACAGCGTTTTATTGTGTTCCATCAAACCTCAACAGCGTCAGGGCCGGATTAACATTTTGTAGGTCTGGTTCCAAAATTGTATAGTAGGCCCCTATAATATATGTTTAATCACTAGGCGACGATCTTGTTTGGCAGGTGGGGAGGGGACACGGGACACTTTTGAACAGATCTGGTAAAAAAAGTGGTGAACAATTTTTCGCGCTCACGAGCCAAAATTTCTTGACTTTTTTAGTGTTTCTTCAAACTTTCGGGGGGTGGGCAACTCCCGGGACCCAGTGGAACCATAGCTAATCCAGGCCTGAGCAGCGTTGTATTGTATTCCATCAAACCTCAGCAGCGTTGTATTGTATTCCATCTAAACTCAACAGCTATCTGTCCTGCAAAAGCTGAAATGCAACAGAAACAAGCATCGTTCTCTTTATGTATATTCGTTTATTATAAAGCAACGCATCACAGCTTACAACAGTCTAAAGCGATAATAGTAATAATGATAATAAAGTATCTATTTCCAGTCCTATAACAAAGAAATGTATTTGCTAGCGAGATTTGAGAATTAGTCAGATGTACTGAGGATGCTTCTATACAAAAGGCGAGGGATGAAATTCTTGTCATCTTTGGGTGGAAGAGAATATTCATGTGCACGATGGCGAAGGGAATAAGTCCGACGCATTTGGCGACGGAGGACATGAGACTCGTTTGAGAGGATTGATCTGAAAAGGCGATTCTCTGCAGACGAAACACGTTCCTCAATTGCTGGATTGTCAAACGGTAGGTAACCCTGCGCTGCGTCCTGGCATGTAAACGATCGAGCCGTCGCCGGTCTGCAGCTGTCGTCAGGCCCCACCACCCAAGCACCACATAAAGCATTTTAACTAACGTAGTAGCTTCTGCTACCACATGCAAGGCATTGGTAATAAGCCCATGTGCTCGTAGGATACGCAGAGCGTGAAGGGAGCTGCAATGATTTTATCAACATGAGCGGTGACACGCAGGTCTTGTCCGAAGGTGAGTCCAAGGATATGCATAGAGTCAACACGGACCACGTCCTTCAACTGCTCAGCGCATCTCCTCCTCATTACAAGCATCTCACGAGACTCTTTATAGACATATTTATAACATTTTGTTTTACTCTTTGAGACCAATATATAAACTGGGAGAGGTAAGCTTTCTGTTTTGAGCGAAGACATCCTATGGGAGTTACAAGCATGAGGACGAAGAAGGGGTTTCCAGATGGACGGACCGGCGACTGTGAATGAACGAAGGTCAAAGACAAGACGTGTACCAGTAACATTAGACTTTCAAACAGATGCTGATTGCAGAGGGCATCGGTTTGTAACAGAACTACAGACTTTAACACTTACCCCTTTTTATCACACATAAAGATAGTGATGATCATGACGATGATGTGATGATGATTATGATGATTATTATGATGATGATTATGACGAAGAATTCTGATTGGTGCAGGCTAGTGTGGTACAAGTACTGAGGGAGATTCGTCCGACGATATTTTTCGCTCCTTCTGTTTTCTACGAATTTGTCCATCGTGAGGTCGATTCGCAGTTCAGCCACGCTCCCTTCTTGAAGCGAATGGTCGCCAAGCAGGCGATG
Organism: Allolobophora icterica; assembly: GCA_963556255.1. NCBI lineage: Eukaryota > Metazoa > Annelida > Clitellata > Crassiclitellata > Lumbricidae > Allolobophora > Allolobophora icterica. Next base: position 22,969,876 of record OY744604.1, read on the forward strand.
AAGATCGGAAGGAAGGCGTTCGATGACAAGACCCGACGGTGAGTATGTCCTCCATGCACTGGCGTCAACTTGTCCAAAATATTGGGGAGGGGCATGGGATCTGGACAGTCGGCGAGTCTCAGAGGCTCAGAGTTAGACTTGACTGTGATCATTGCTGTTCATTCGATCCTCGTTAAACGCAGCTTCCGGTCCAAGTTCACAAGTTAATCAGCCGGACAGGAAATAAAGCGATTGATATGATTGACTAGTAACTTTTACTAAAATCAATTTATTTAATTGAAATATCATAATAAATGACATTATAACATAAACGTTTTGTAGGTTTTGGTGAAGTTGGTTTGGCGTCTCTGACACTGCTCTCTACTTAGGCTCCATTCCTACTTGTCTCTGTTAAAGCCTCCAGATATTGCTCACAAACCCTCCGCCTCTCCTGTGGTGTCCCTCAAGTCCCACTCCTCCGTCCACTCCTCCGTCCACTCCTCTTCATCCTGTGCACCACACCTTTAAGCCATCTCATAAAATCCTCCTCTATTGACCACCAATTCTCTACGCAGACGACACCCAACTCTACATATCCTACTCCACAAGCCCTTTTCCACCTCTAACACACAATTACTCAACGTGGTTAACCTAATCCCACAGTGGCTGCCTTTCAATCTCCTTTACCTTAACCCTTCCAAAACAGAATTCATCATCCTACGCCTTCCTGACCAAAATCAAGAAAATGTCTGACCTGTCCATACACCTAGCGACTAACTCATCGTCTCTTACCTTCACCTCGGACCCCCCCCCCGTCCGCAATCTGGTATTACTTTTGATCCACGCCTCTTCTTCTCTAACCACATCTCCAACCTCTCGAACTCCTGCTTCATGCACATTCGTGACTTTCGCCGCATCCAATAATTGAGGGGGGGGGTCACGTGCCCCGGCGGCCCCCCGGAGTCTAAGCCTATGCCTCCATGTCACTGATACTTCACTCATCCAATTCGTAAATGTAGTCGTAACCGTGATCGTACGCTCAAAGTTTATATAGCGCTTCACAGAGGTACGCACAGGCACCAGCTTATTCATGAGTACTGTGTCGTGTCTGTATATGTATGTGTGTAGGTTTGTCTGTCTTCCTGTATGTCTGTCTCTGGCTTTCTGTCTTTCTATAATTCTGTCAGTCTGTCGTTCTGCTTGGCCTTCTGTGTGTCGCTTTATTAGTCCTGGCCAGTCTGTGTCTATGTTGTTCTCTCTCTATGCCCACATGTGTCTACATCTCCGTTTCTATACAGACACGCATACCTCTCAAAACGACGCATTTGGAAACCTCATCTCGTTGGATAGATGAATGGTAACACTCTTGCTTGAAGAACATAAGATCTTGAAAGGCGTCGTTTGAACTTGGATTAAAGTTCCCTATAGGTCGACTCAGCCTTCCACTCCCTAGGGGAGCTGTAAAACCAGCGGGCCACTAACAGGCTGCCAGGACATGTGTTCTACGAGAGCTTGATAATTGTACTGTCATATGTTTCAATGTGATTGACTGCGGTTTTTCAGTGAGCTTGTCAATAAAAACGAATATATATATATCATTATTATTATAATGATAATTATTGATCATTCACAGTTGCCGGTCGCTCCATCTGGAACTATCTACCTCCTCCTGCTCGCAGATCTCTTAGCGAGACTGACTTTCGCTCTAAAACTGAAAACTTACCTCTTCCAGTCTACCTACGGCTCTTAATGGTTGCTCGGCTTCAATGTGCACTTATGAATTTAGTAAGGAGAGCATTATCCAATTACAGTTGTTTTGTGTTGTCTTGTAAACATACATAGTAATGAGCATTTCTAAGTAAACGCATGTCTGTGTAGGATAAATCCTCCGATGGGTTGGTCGCTGGCCAATAACATTCTGTTTCGGAAGCTGAGAATGCAGATCGGTCTCGGTGGTTGCTATGAGTTTTTCTCGGTCGGTGGATTTATGCTCGATTCGGACATCGAGTTCTACCTTAGCATTGACATGCCTCTCCTCCTGGCTTACGGGTTGACGGAAGCATCCGGTAAGCTATTTATGCTATTTAGATCAATAGCCTAAGAAGAAGAAGAATAGGAAGAAGAAGAAGACGATGATGATGATGATGACTACAGCTACTACTACTATTACTACAACTACCACCACCACTACTACAACTTATAATAAATACTGCTAGTACTACTACCACCATCACTACTACTACTACTACCACCACCGCTGCTGCTACTATCATTACTATTTCGGACGGACCAGGGTTGTTATGCATATAATATTGGGGACAAGTCACTGACTTTGTCTAGCTGTGGCGTAGTATGGACCAAGTCGCATATTGACGATGTCTGTTTCAGTTGCGGATGATTACTACTGTCACTCGCTGGGAATCAGTTACAATACAATACTATATTCGTTTATTATGGACAACAAGTTATCACGCCGAAACATTCATAAGAGAAAGAGTTAGCGCTATTAATAAGAGTTCTTATAGAGAATTCCGTGGACATAGTTGTTATTGTCTTTTTTCGGTAATGTGAATTTGTGCTTCTATTGCGAAGATGGTGTTGATGACTGCGAAGAGGGGAGTTGAATACGCTATAAGAATAATTTCCCCATCTATTCAAGGTTTCCAGTAGTAGTAGCAGTAGTAGTAGTAGTAGTAGCAGCAGCAGTAGTAGTAGTAGTAGTAGTAGTAGTAGTAGTAGTAGTAGCAGCAGCAGCAGCAGCAGCAGCAGCAGCAGCAGCAGCAGTAGTAGTAGTAGTAGCAGCAGCAGCAGTGGGAGGAGTAGTACTAGTAGTAGTATTAGCAGTGATTAAGTCTGAAAATATGGGTAATCGAATAATGCGATGATGTTACTGAACCAGCGAATGAAGGAAGAATGCGTGGATGAATAAACATGGAATGAATGAAGAAATGAACGATAGACGAATGAACGAATGATAAACAACGGGTCCTGGATTGTTGTTTTTAGGATCGCACACTTGCTGTTTGCTCGAGAGATTCCGTATTAATTCCGTTGGTGTTGGACTGGACGGATGTAAGACGAAAATTGAGAAACCAGACGCTAATGGAGTAGGAGAGGTCAGGCTCTAACTATGTCTTCCATTCCCAATTCATTTTTCTCTGAGTGAATGAGCGATAAAATGAAAGAATGAACGAATAAACGAACAACGGAACGAATGAATGAATGAATGCGAGTACTGTTTCAAACTACCTTGTACCTGATCTATGCTCAAGATTATACATACACAGCGCAGTCGTTAGGCTTACTGTTACAGTAGAACTTCAATGATATTTTACGTGCACTGAAACTCTTCATGACTGCTTGCTCTTTCTTGCACAGCTGTGCATCGGAGGCCGAAATGTGGCAATGGGGTACCTCGACTCCGAAGAAATGACGACGAAATACTTCATGGAAGATGGATCATTTCGAACTGGAGACTTGGCTCGCAAGGATGAGGAAGGCTTCATCTACATTGTCGGCAGAAAGTATGGTGAGTTTACCGCATGATTGTATTGTATTGTACTGTATCTAGAAATTTATAAAGCGCCTCTCGCAGAATAACTATTCAGAGACGCTCTCAGCACAGACGCCCCGAGGAAACAGAAATGCCTTTATGGAACGCGAGACCGATGAGGTCAAGCCAGTCATAAATTTGGCACTGAGCACAGGAGGAAGGTCATTCCAGATCGTGGAATGATCAGCCACAAGCCACAGTTATATCGAACAGAGAAGGGCACGAGAAGCTAAATTGCTAGAATTAGTAACTGAAATAATGCTAATCGATTAGAATTAGCAACATCTCGTAGATAATCGATTAGAATTAGAATTGGCAGCAAATAATCAATTAGCAATTAGAAGTTAGATTTCGATAAATCATAACATGTATTTGGTCCATGAATTTGTGAAATTTTGATCATAGCTGCAGACAACAACACACCACATCGGTCATTGTGCGAAGCACAGAGAACTAAGCGCAGAATTAAGAACGTGTACTGGTTCCATTGTTTTATAACCATCAACAGATAATTGAAACAGTCTTCAAACTCGTTATTAATAAATTCATTCTTAATGAACTCGTTCCTAACATAATTTTAAAATTGTAATCTATCAGCTAATCTTTTTACGATTAGAATAAAACAAAAATTGCTAGGATCAGGATCAGCCGACAGCTAATGGACTAGAATTAGAATTAGCTGTTTGTCTAATCGACTACCTAATCGATTATAATCTAATCGATTAGTTACCTATCTCTGATATCGGAACCTACAGTACAGTATGCCAGGAAAGGTCAATAAAGGCGCACTTATATTGATTTATGGAAACAAATATGCATTAATGCGACATGGCATCTGTTTATTTAGCTAACTGTTCTGTCACATCTTCATAGACCGACAAACTGATTATCTTTCTCTGGTTATACCTGATTTCTGGTTCTTTGACGCAGCGGATAACGACCTGGCTATCTCAACGGGTTGCCATAGTTTCACATCAATTAATCGTCAAATCATTGCGCATTTAACTCCTCAGCCTTCCTTTCCCTCTTTTACGCAAGCGCTTGTAGACCATTCTGTTCCATCGTCGTCATTGTGTTTTGTCCGGAGCGTCTTTGACGAGTCTCTCTTGAAATGGAGTCATATAAATTTGAAATTACAATTTACATCTTTCAATTAAGAGCAGAATAGATTAGTACAGGGTGAGAATTGTCGGGAGTTGGGGTTCAACCCCCTAGTCTTTCTTAGGAGCCCCAGTTAAGTCTTCATTAGACACCCCAGGGGGTCGTTTTCAACCTACTCGATTGTGCTAGTGTGATTATATTGTGCATATATTTTAGCATTTTCTTTCTCAAACCACTTCGTGGGTTACTAATAAAGTAATGCTCTGGTTTATTGTGAGATTTGCGACCATGTGAATTGTACACTAATAAATTTGGTGATGTCACCACTTTAAGGAGTTTAGGCATTCTATTGTATTTTTGAATTAGGCCTATCTCAGGTTGCAAAATACGGATAAAATATTCAATTCCACATCGATCAAACTCATCAAAGTCTCACCCCCAGTCTTTTTTCTACAAATCTCACACTAGATTAGTATGCGTTGATTGTTTTTGCAGAGGTTGTGACGTTGTCGGGTGGAGAAAAGATCTCAACAATTCCAATCACTAAGTCAGTTATGAGCAATCTTCCGTTCGTCAGTAACGCTATCGTTGTCGGTCAAGGAAAGCCATATCTTGCACTACTACTGACAATTAAGGTTCATTTTAATCACTACTTAAACGAACGGTCGATTTATCATAATGTCTAGTCTAATTGAATCTAGCGACCAGTGCTTATTTCTAGAAAAAAGGTTCTGGAACTGAACAATAGGTTCCGGAACTGAACAATTATGGAAGGACTAAAATCCCGAAAAAAACGGGATTGGGAGTTGGGAGGGGTCTCAGTAAACACTTAAACAGTTCACAACACTGAAATGAAAGTTAATAACCAAATAATGGTTTTTATTGTTTTAAAAAAGAATTTTTTAGTAGCCGGAAGCGTTCCGGCTGAAAAAGCACTGCTAATTGCTCCTAAGACAACGTTATCATTACCCCCCACAACATCAGTTGGTGGTCGCCTCACTTGAAATAGCAATCAAAAATAGAAATCCGTTGAAGAAAACGAGGTCTAAGTCCGGTAGAAAAGAGAAACCAGAAGCCTGGCAACGACGGGCAAGCAAGTTGAAAGAGGTGAGTTGTTGATGCTGTTACTGCGAAGTTGAAAACTGTAATTGTATTACGAAAGGTTTTCAACGATTCTTCAGGACAACGCCTTGGACGTCAAAGTTGCCACTTGTTCTGTGTTCATGAATAGCTGTGCAAACGTCATTTTGCTACCCTACAAAAATGTTGGCCCCTACAAAAATGTTGGCCACTACAAAAATTCCTGCGGACGCCCATGATTATTACTACTGATAGGCTACTAATAGTATTATTATTACTATTGTTCCTGTTATTGACATTGCTATTTATCTATTAATTACAGACGGAAATGGAAGGGGAGACTGATATGCCATCGGACCGTCTAATTGAGGGAGCCGTCGCTTGGTTTCGTAAAGCCGGTTTCGATGTGAAGAGCGTCAAGGACATCGTTCCGAAGGCAAATCCGAAACTGCTTGAAAAGATCCAGACGATCATTGACCGAATCAACGCCGAAAGTCCACACGAGGCCCACAAGATCAAACGATGGACTTTCCTACCGAACGACTTCACACACGCAACCGACGAACTGAGTGAGCCTAACTCAACCCAATCAGATCAATTTCAGAACCAACACATACACAGAAATGTAAAAATAATACATGCAAATGTAAAATGAAAGTAAATAATAATAATAAAAAATACAATAAAAAATAATAATAATAAAGATATTCTTTATTATTTCAAACTGACAAACGCAGTAAAATTACATTGAAACACGACAGTACTGCAATCAAGACCTTAGTTAAACACACGGTTTGGCAGCCACGCAAGGTGCCGCCCTTGAGGGGGTTACGGGTATCGAACGGCGTTCTAATGCTCTCCTGGCCATGAGTGTTACCATTACTCTATCCCCTCCTCATAATAAATGTAGACGTTTTGCTATAGCCATCCTACGTCTCCTCAAGTTTTAATGAATTGATCGGATGAGTTCCTTCAATAGACCTACTGCTGTCGGTTTGAATGGGTGCCACGCCATTTACGGTCTTCGTGTGCTAGCCCAAGATTTAAATCTCTGAAATAAGCCACCATTGTTGTGAGGCCCGAACATAGGACGTACAGAGGCTTGGAATGTACGCTATTACAATGTAGGAAACCGGGTCAGTTGGTCCAGTGTTGGCGCAACGTCGTCCAGCATTGGTCAAAGGCTTTCATGTTGGCTGGGAATACGTTGAGGGTATGTCGTCTTCAAAAGTGTCTGTCGTATGACTGAACATAATAGCATTCCTTATAATATGCACTATAGTCTTTCACTACGCTGTCGCTAGCCTATGCGCCTGCGCTGTATTAAGTATATCTGATTATATTGGAGAAGAGAAGAGCAGTCCCGAAAATTGCACTGAGAGGCAGCCATGGACATGAAGTGTAGAAACGACATCGTAATCGTAAACCTCAGCTTATTCGCGAGGGCTGCGATTAGTCAGTGGGATTGTCATGAGATACAAAGTGAAGATCGAAGTGAACATCATACCCAAAGATCGCAGACTGATGGGAGGAATGTAAGCAGACATTAGTTTTGATGCATTGGCGCGATAGAAGTTGTTAAGTACTGTAAGTAATTCTCGATAAGTAAGTAAGCAATTAGTAACTTCTATTGCGCCGGTATCTGATGCACAAAACATCAACCGATGGCACATCAAGATCAGGCCATTATATTCAGAAGGTCTGTAGGCTACGTTAGAACGAAATGACATGAGCTTCCTACATTAGCATAAATGCCGAAGAGTTGTTAAAAGTTCTGGAGAAAGTGTTTCTAGTCATTACGATTTTTCGTGTTGTAGGTCCTACGCTTAAGATAAGGCGTTGGATCGTGGAGAAGAAATACGCCGTCACAATTGACTCATTGTATCCGTGAAGCGAGCGAGTGTCACGTGATCCGTAAAATCTGCGCATCTGAACGACGCGCGAGGTGCGCTTGACAGACAAAGAATCGGATTGTACTGTTTGATATTTACAAAACAAAGAATCATCATCAAGTCTTGAATAATTCATTGAAATAAATATTAGTTCTTTAACTCGCACTTCGATTTTTCTTTTTCTTTTTCTTCGTCTGTTCCGTGATATTGATGATGCTATTGATATTGATGTTGCTATTGATATTGATGCTACTATTGATATTGATGCTAATATTGATATTGATGCTTATACTGATATTGGTGCGCCGGTAAATAAGTTGGTCTTTGTGTGACGCCGAGATATTTAAAAGATTTACATTACATTATATTAGTGCATGATGCATTGGGTCAGTTGACAGTGTGTTTGGTCTGTAATCCAACAATTGCGGTTTCCAGCCAGCTGAACGGACTCTGCGGAACGAGCCTTGGCAAGTTTTTTGAGCACACGTGCCTGTGTCATGAGGCAGTGGAATTTGGTTCTGGTGTAGGCGGAAAAGTAAACGACAGGATCCTAGGGTTCCTTCATCGCCAGTGTATCACAACAGAGTTTTCCGTAGAAGTCTCTCCACCAGCAGAATGTCTATTGGATCAGATTTCTCTCCCAGAAATCTAAGTGGAAAAGCTTTATTCAAAACATATGCTTATAAATTCATAATGCAATGAACAATCTCTCTCTCACAATGCTACTGTGGCTCTTGTGAATGTCTTCGTCACCAGTAGACTTGATCACTGCAGAGCGGTACTTGTAGGCCTGCCTCTTATGCTTATTGGGCGCTTTGATAGGGTTAACCGCTAAGCGGCTCGCCTCATTGGCCACCTTCCTAAACAGGTGCCTGTCTCTGCCTTTGTGCGTGATGTCCTTCGCAGGCTTCTTGTTTCCCAGCGCATCTCCTATCGGGTTGCTGCACTTGTCTAGCGGTGCCTTCTTGGCTCTGCTCCATCCTATCTGTCTGATTTTTGTCGGCCTGTCTCTGAATTTGCAGCTCGCCGAAATCTTCGCTTTTCGGCAAGGGGAGAGCTTTTGGTCCACCGTGCTCGCACTGCTATTAGACAGCGTCGGGCGTTTTCGGTTGTAGGGCCCTCCATCTGGAATGGCCTACCTCTAAACCTGCGCTTGCTGCCACTGTTGAACTCGCCTTCTTTTTGCAAGTCTCTCAAATCTCATTTCTTAGCTGTGGCTGATCTGGGAGCGCCTTTGAGTAGGTATCTTGAAGAGGCGCTATGTCAAATCCTCAGAATGAATGAATGAATGAATGAATCGCTGTCAAGGATTCCACTTGGATTTGTCGATTTACAAGTTCGATAAATTTAACACCTTACCACCAGACTTAAACATCTGTTAAAAATAAACTAAATGCAAACAATGCCCAGGAAAATGACATTGTTGAGGTTTGTACTGAGATTGCATGTAACTCTTGTCTTAGGCAGATTGTCTCCGGCCTCGAACTGGCTGGACCAGAGAGCGGATTGTCAAAGTAATCAAATAACCACCTACTGGTGAATGCGTCCTGCACAGGCCTCGTGACCCCAGAAATTTATAGAGTCTGAGTTTGGGGATGCAGACAATTAGACCCCCACCCCCACAATTCATCAAGGAAAATTCGCTCTTCACATTTCGTCCCTCGGAAATTTCGTCCCTCAATATTATCAAATTGGTACGTATTTACATATATAATTTATGTATTCATGTGTGTTTATATGTATGTTTGTATTTTTGTATGTATGTATGCATGCTCGTATGTATGTATTTCGTATAGGCCTATATATATTCATATGTATATACATTTATAATATGGCTACTAAATGTAGGCCTAGTACCTTTTAAGCGACTCTCAAAGGCACCATCATTAATACTTCCTCCGCATAAAAGTTATAATATGCAGGTGAGCTATATTTTAAACTACAAACAGTTTAACAGTTATATTAGTATAATAATGTGATTGGTATTTTTGCATTAGCAACTGATCCTACAACATAAAGTATATAATCATTTTGTTCATTATTAATACCCATTAGCATTTGTTTCAAGAAAGGGTAATCACTCTAATCACCCACATAAGAAAATTCCTGGTACCATTTTATGTGAGAAAAAAATCGCAATGCTTGGAATCACATTTGATTCTTTAATTTTTAAGCAAAGTGCTCTAATACATACATGCATACATACACACATACACACACATACATGCATACATGCATACATACATTCATACACATATATATAATGACAATAATATCTTTGTTTATTAATTCAAACTGAAAAGTACGCAGTAAGATTACATGAAATAGTAGTAACAGACGATAACAGGTTTAACTGTACGGCAGCCATGCAAGGCGCCCATCTGTTTTACTGCTCATTTTACCATCGCCATCTAGGGAATGAAAGCCGAGTTAACCTTGTGGGGCTAGCGGGTATCGAACACGCGTCATTCTGATCTTCGTGCCAGCGTGTTACCATTCAACCATCTCCCGGCCCCTACATACATACATACATACATACATACATACATAATACATTCATACATACATACATACATACATACATACATACATACATACATACATACATACATACATACATACATACATACATACATACATACATACATACATACATATATACATACATACATACATACATACATACATCTCCACTCCCCTTTGCCACTTACCGTGCCTCTTGTACAAGTATAATTGACGTCGTAGGCCCCTAAATCTCATATTAATCATTCATACCAAAAATAAGGAAACCGATTTTCAGAGAAATTTAACCAAAGCAGTGCACACGCCAAAGAGATGATCAGTATTGACAAACTTTACTCAGATCTGTGTAAATGTTAAACGTAGGTGGTCAGTAGTGGCAGAGAAGTAATCAATTTAAAATGATTGATTATTCCAACTGAGTCGAGAAACTCTGAACGCGCCGTCGTATGCCAACTCTTAATGAGAATCCAGGATCAGAAAAAATACGGTAGGCGTTACTAACAACTCTTTAACTATTGTGAAGTTCATTTTCAATATTAATACTCATAGCAATAGCAGTATTAGTAGCAGTGGGAGTAATTAAAGTACCGATATTACCATCATCAGTAGTGGTATCTATAGTTGTAGGGCTAAATATACAGGGTGGGCCAGTAGGAATGCACCAACTTTGAATGGATATAACTTGAACAATTATTACCCGAACATCGTGCCCAATATACTAAATTGAAAGTAATCATCCACTCTACTACTGTGTCAAATCTTGCACTGATATACGTTTACCACTGTTATAAAATTTCGGTGCGGCGCACACCTCTCAATTTTGAATGTAAATATTGAACATCATGACGCCGCTCGCGGAAGAGGATAGAATTTTAATCCGAATTTTAAGAGCAGAAAAAGGATACAATGCACATCAAATGATGATAGAATTCCCTTCTAGAAAATGGAATAAATATGCTCTAGATCGATTGATTAAACAAATTGATGCTACGGGAACGTCTAACAGCCGCAACTGTGGTCGCAAACGTTCTGCGCGCACAGCAGCGAACATTGCACAAGTCCAAGAGTTAATTTCCAGCCAAGACAACAATCCAGGGACGAGTAAGAGTCCGAGCACGTGGTGGACATTATTGAGTATTTGTTTGACTGATGGTAAATTCACTCAAGATATTAATTGTTAGTAATAAGTGACTGTTTAGAACTGACGTCTTCAGTTTCAGACTTTTTGTTTTTTCTTGCAGTTTTATGGCCAGAAAATGGCACATCGAATATTAATAGCATTATCTCATAAAGTCGTAACATTATCTCGTAGATATTTTGCAGAATCAACAAATGGATAATTATCTTCAATCTGATATATTGGACAAGACGCTCAGATAAAAATTATTCAAGTTATAAGGCGTCAAAGTTGGTGCATTCCTACTGGCCCACCCTGTATTATGTAAACGGCTTTTTCAATGTTGTGCCCTCAGTTAATGTCAAGAATTCAGTGACACCTTAAATAATTTGAAGCCCAGTCGTTTAACCATCATCCAGTCCAAAAGCAAATTTCCTGATCATAAATTATGTGCTCTCTTTCCTTCAATTCTTCCATCAAGCAACATATTCCAGGTATAACTGTGATTCTATTAGTAAGTGTTCAGTTACATAGCATCTTTTCAAGGAACAATCCGAGAGGAGCTCCCGTGTACGTATACAAGGCCACCTCGTAATACAACGGTCATCAACTCTTGTGCCAAATAAAGGCATAGGAAGGAGAAGAAGCTCATCTCTCAGATTGCAGGAGTTCCACAAAGTATTTGACCGATCACGTTATGTATCTCTTCGTTATTGTATCCACTTGTGATTTCTCTTCCAGCATTAAACTCAGCTGAACGTGAAAACGATACCCAGCTAAGTTAAACGTTCATCGGAGAGAAGGAAATGCAACATCCTAGACTACTATTGTTTATAAATGTACTCGCGTATTTATTGACGACATCAAACAACCTTATTGTTTTACGTCACAGTATTCTTACACTAAGGAGTTACCATGGCAATTATTTATACCGCAAGATGACGTACATTTCTATATAACTAACATAATAGAATTAAAAACTTTTCGGTTTACAGGAAATATATCGAACAATGCCTTTGAGGTTGTTCTCGATCATGTCGGAAATATTGAATTGTACATATGACCAGGTATTTGAACCAAATACTTAAGTCTTTTATGCGAATCCTCAAATCTTCAATGGTTCGCTTTTCAATTATTAGTCAACACAGAAAATAGGCTAAGTAAGCGGCTTACTGTAAGCCATGTACTGGTCTCATATTCACTTCTGCATGAATATCTGCGTAACTCATTGATTTGATGTTGACATTTTAATTGAGTGCTGTTTAATACAGCATTGGTTCGGTTGTCAATATAATTTATCTTCACGTAAAAGACGGGCAACAGTTACTGTAGGCCCTACCACTGATTTGTAAGTGGCGCGTTATAGTCTTGTGCCGTGCTGTCCAACACGCGGCCCGCCCGAGCTCGCTGAATCTTTGCAACTTTGTGTAAGAAATGAAGTAAAAGGGTTAACAATATGTTGCCAAAAAACGATATGTTGCCCAAAAACTGGCCAACTTGCATAGCTGTTCGTGTGTAATTTTGCTTATCATTTGAAAATGTGAACACAAAATCCCGTTCCCAAAGACGCTGTTGAGTTTACTGGCGCGGCCCTCGGCATCAAAAATATTTTTTCGGTTGCCCACGGTGTCAAAAGGTTGGTCAGCACTGGTATAGTGACCCTTTAGGGCTGAACTTTTGAGTTTTTAGTTCCACATGCGAATCCTAACCAACGTAGTTATTATGAGTACACTCATCGCACACTGTCATTTGAAAAACTAGACGGCTGGTGGCAAAACTGGCCATCAGCGTGTGTCAAGGTTAAGAAGAATGGCTGTTTCTTAGCATAGCTAACGAACTCTTCTTCTGCTTTCTGTTTTGGGAAACATATTGTTAACCACCTGCGTTAGTCGTTTGAATGGATGCGTGCGCGGACAGTGTTAGTCCTGGATATACAATTATACATTCTTTATTATGGTTTCTTGATAGGATATTACCTGGATTAATTTCCAACGCTAAAAACAAAGTCGATGGCTTTGGTAAACCCGAATAAATCTAAATCGGATACGAGAGAAGCGCGAAGGAGCAAGAGACGAGAGCGAAGGGCCACGGCGCCTGCACGGATTCTGGATGTAGGCCATGAAACCCTCAGCCCCTCTGCCCAATACAAGCTTAGCACCGACAACCCTTATCGAAATCTCTTTCCAAAGGCGGCAAGATCAAGTGAGATTTACTGTGGGTTTTTTCAACTGGCCGAACAGTTGTTTCATGGTTTAATCAGTTGACTGGCTGATAGAGGGGGATAGAGTAATGGTAACACTCATGGCCAGGAAAGCAGCAGGAGAGCAGCAGTAAATTCCCGCAAATTCCCTCGGGCGGGCGCCTTGAATGGCTGCCATAACGTGTGTTTAGTTAAGATATTGATTATTGTACTGTCATGTCTCAATGTAATCTTACTGCGCTTGTCGGTTTGAATTAATAAAGAAAAAGATTATTATTATTATCATTTAAAGTTACGTAGTTCTATAAGTTAACTGCCTGGAATTATTTGACATGGTTGAATCGGTTGGTGTTTCATCAATACGATTCTCATCAGTAACAAAATACATTAATCAAGCTGTAATCCATCATTGCACAATGCACATTCTGGACTCATAACTCCTCATTCGATCATCTTTGACTGGCTTGAACATCTCGCACCGTTAAATCAGTTAGTGGTATCACACTAACAACAAAACTATTCAGGCATAGATCATGCTACAATAACACCATTGCACTTGAGCGTCAAGTGAAAGTTCATTGTTGATTTACATATACATTACATAACACCGTGATTATAAAGTATAACTCCATCGGTTAGGTCAATCAAACAAGGCGTTATGCAATTGAAAAATATTGAAATGTAATATAACTACGACCTACCTGTAGTGTGCCGTAAATGCTACCATACTGATAGGATTCTTTGTAGTTACTCGTTGATTGTAGATAATTTAGGTTAAACAGAGTTGAGAGCTTAGCTAATTGACGTGGTTGAATCAATTTTACCAGATTACGGGCTTTCAGTACACCATTGGTTTATACCTTGTGCTTGTGACGCTTGTGTCATAGAAGTTACTAATTATTAAATCACCAGATTGCAGTACTTATCTACAGGCTATGATGATGTGCTTCCTGCTGAGAATTGGACGTCAACAAAAGTGGATCAACCGGTGAGACTGCAGATGGGCGAACGAGAGCTTGGACAGAAACCCATCACCATCATGTCTATTCTTCGTCTAAACGTCCAGAAATATCCGGACAGGCATGCTTATGGTTAGCCTCCCAATTAGGCCTACCCGACCACTAGCAGGGCCGTTTTATCCACTAGGCACAGTAGGCACTGTGCCTAGGGCCTACGAAACTTTCAGGAGCCTACGTTGTCTGAAAATGAGATCAGCTTATTGAACGATTGACCGGGAAAGTAGAAAAAGGAAAATTGCAAATAGCAGCAAATTCAAATTAATAACATTTGTATTTAAACAGTTTAAGTTTAAATTAATGTGAATGCGCTTAGCTTAAATGCAGAGTTGGAAGTTGTGTTGGGGTCTACAAATGCAAGAGTGCCTAGGGCCTACGACGACCTTAAAACGGCCCTGACTACTAGTAGGGTTCTGGGAATGGAATCGACTCCCAGTTTTATTCTTTGCTGGATCTCCTTTTTTCTTAAAGAAACGCCTCAAACCTCACAGTTATCATTGGCCTTCAAACATGTATCTGGATCTATATCTGTGTGGGAGGTCGGCGTCGATCACATTTCCAGTTTCTTCGAGTTGTTTTGTTTAATGACATTTTTATTGTTAATCAGCTGTAACATCATTTATGCTAGCGCATAGAGCGCCTCCGTAAAATATCTCAAGAAGTGGTGATACATAAATGTATGATCACACTAACAATTACTACATCAGCTTAAACCCAACAACATTTATTTTAGGGTTTTTCTTCTTATTTGCTGTTTCGTTTTCAGCACACAAACCCGAAGACACGTGGCAGTATATCAGTTACAAAGAATTATTGGAACTTGTAAGGCGGGCCGCAAAAGGATTCATTTCGGTAAATATACACAGATTAACAACAGCCCTACAGAATATAACTATTTATTGTTGATATTATCCAAATACGCCGTGGGACACGGTTAGAGCGTTTAGGTGTAAGCTACCCAATTTTCTGATTGCACTTTGAGACACTTTTGTATTTGAGGCTCTTACTTTATTTACTTTTATACGTGCTTAAATGCAATGCTCGTGAACTGTGCTGCCAAGCAGTTCATTTAGCAATATTATTTAAGAATATTTGCAGTAATTTTTTTAACTTTACTCATTCCTTATGCAAGTGTTGAAAGGCTTGCATGATGTCGTTGTCTAAGCATTAAATAGTATGGGTTGTAAAAGCAAAAGCAATGTTGCGCACTCGGTCAGCATCAACCGAAAGAACCTTTCAGAACTGTGTATTCATCTGAATTCATTTATGATTTCTTATCAGCTCGGCTTACAAAGATTCTCTGGAGTCGCTATTATTGGACGCAACGCCCCTGAGTGGGTAATCGCCAATTTTGCAGTAATAGATGCAGGGTGAGTATGGTAGGTAGGTCTACCTGAATAGTCACAATGTCATGTAAGATGTTTATACAACCTCCAATCCGATAAAAAAATTGGTCGTTGGTTTGTGTGGGAAATGTCGTCCATGAATTCGTTAATGTACAGAATTTTATGCCGAACTCTCAAGTGGGGTTGTCAAAAAAGAACTGCCTGATAAATAACAAGGCGTAACAAAAACCATCTGAGCGCGAATAAGACAACGCTGCCAATCGATGGAGTCGATAGTTCGAAGCCTGACCGATAGACTCCTTCTCAGTCGACGACTTGTGCAATGTAGGCCTAAACGCGCACTTAGGATTACGATAACGAACATTTAATACTAATAGAACGGCAAGGATACTGTAGATATGTTGCTTGTGTTTCTTATACGACTTCCAGTGGAATCGTTGTTCCCATACCGACGACAGTTTCAGTGGACGACTGTTGCAGAATGATACAGAACACACGCTGTAGCATAATAGTCGTCGATTCCTCCAAACAGTTGGACACTGTCGCTCAGATTCGTAACGAACTTCCTTACATCAAAACCATAATCAAGTGTGGCAAAGATGGCGGCGCGAAGTCACTTTCCTTTTACACGGTAGGAAATTACTCTTTGGGTTTGCAATAGAAACTGCCGTCGCGTGGCTGTCTTACATATACAATATCAATCAATGACACACCAAATTTCAGCTGTTATTAGATCAACTAGAGTATTTACCCTTTTGTATCAAATTTTGAGGGTTCAACCATAATATATTGACCAGTCTATATATTAGATAAGGTTGGTTGTGTTGCATTGGATAGGAGCAGACGACGCATCAAGCTAATTGTTGCTCAATACAATATGGTGCTATACAAGTTTCACGAATTGCTTAAATTAGGAATAGTTGCTTGTTTATGTGTCTAGTGGGAGATGCTGTTGGCGATGGGAGAACGTGTTGACGATGAACGTCTCAAAGAACGAATTGCATTCCAGGCTCCGAACTTATGCTGCTGTGTTATTCACACGGTAAGAGAGCAAAAATTGTTTTAGATGACCAAAGTTCAATGTTCAATGAGTCTAAATTCATTCTTCAAATTCCAGATTTTTCCGGGTCCAGGACATCGTCTTTATTTATTCTTCCACCCTTTTTCGCCTCATCACCATCGTCTGTCAGTCACTCCCCTTGGTTTTGAGTCAAAACTACCACTTTTTCAATAAATCAAACCATTCCACAAGTCCACAGCCCTTCCACTGAAGAATCTCTAACCACATCTTTCCTTTCGGTTTCTTGAATAATTTGTAACTATATCCTCGAGTCGTCTTGTTTAGTGCTAAATGAAAAAACTCTCCCATGTACTGCTTTCTTTGCAGTGTCAGTCTTGTATGGCTCAAGTAGGTCTCTTCTGCTCGTCCTCTCTAATATTGTTAGTCCAGATTTTTCAAACGTTGAATCCTTGTGTGGTATCGTGGAATTTATAAAGCGCCCCTGCCAGTGCGAACTATTAACAGGAGCTCTCAGCTTGTAACCATAAATCATTTTTGAAGCTCCTCTTTGCACTTTTTCTAATTGATCAATGTGATGCGTCAGGGATGAATTCACGCCTGGATGCAGCATTCAGACTGTGGCCTATCCAGTGATTTATGCAACCTAGTATTGCATCTTTTCATTTTCTTGTTTATCTTTTCAGTCTGGAGCAACAGGACCGCCAAAGCCAGTCATGCTGTCTCAGGACAACGTAAGTTCACACAAGCTGGTAGTAGCAAGGCCGTAGCATGGGGGGTGTTTTTGGTGTTTAAACACCTCCCGAAATTAAATAATGTAAAAATGAAATAATGCATTTACTAACTACAAACCCCTTGGTCGCTTGACTCGGTTGCACTTCGGCTTGATATCAAGGACGAGAAAACACCCCCCACCGAAACAGAAACCCCCCCAAAAAAATCCTGGCTACGGCCCTGGGTAGTAGGCTACCAAGGATAACAACAGTGCGAAAGCGACAGGTATCAATGTTGGATTCCGTGCAAAATGCATGGTATATTTGTTGCATTTATGAGGAACAGTTAGGCCTACTGATAAGAGGTGCATATTTAAGTAGATAGAAATTCATAATCCACCCATTGCACAGCAGGTGTTACCCAGCTGGAGTGCAGTTTGCTAGGATCGTAATAGTAATCGTAATCTCCAAACTTCTAAAGCGCCACTCGAAGGCCCAGCGCAGGGCACCAGCGGCCAGCCTATTTACTATCGCTACCTCAAATCAGAGGGTGTTTCCAGAAAGTAGATCCAAGTCCGGTTTCCAGGAGGCCATTTCAAATCAGAGGTAATAAAGATGGTCTGGCCTTCATCACGTCGCTGGGATAAAGCCTCAGCAGCGTCTCTGGCGAAATACGAGAGACACCGTCCCTTTCCATAGCCTGACATTGACAATTCGACGCGTTAATGCCGTTGTTTTCCGAAACACTTTCCTCTACCAGAACCTGACGAATAGTGGCCGTTCAACCTTCTATGTAGGGAAGAAATCAATGGCCTGAAGAGTTAGCCAAGATCACCAATCTAGCACCCCTCACCGTATTCGCTAAAGCTGGCATGAATTTGTTCTAGACATTAAGTGTTATAGTTGCGTCTGTGACAACTGTAAGATGAATTAACGAAAATTGTTTGATTGATTGTTTTTCTCTCTATTAACGTAATTAGTATTTAGGTCCCCGTGCGATCATATGAATATATGACGACTTGTGCAATTCTCTTGTCCCTTGGGACAAGAGAATTATTGTTTTTTTAATTATTATTCTCTTTGTTATCATTGTTGTTATCGCTATTATTGTTTTTTATGCAAATATTGTTATTATTATTATTATTATTATTATTATTATTATTATTATTATTATTATTATTATTATTATTATTATTATTATTATTATTATTATTATTATTATTATTAAGTAACTATAATAATAACAACAACAATGAAAATTAAAACAATTTTCCTAATTAATACATTTTCCATTCCTATGATCTATTTTGTTGTCTCGTGTTGTATTTCTTGTAGTTTGTTTGGACGGCTCGTACGATGGGTCGTCGGCTAAGCTGTGGTATTGCGTCTGGAATAACGATGTGTATAATGTCTTATGCCCATGTTAGTGGTCTCGTCTTTAACCTCTATATGCCGATGCTGTTCGCTTCAACCGTCTACTTCATTTCCTCGCCGGTATTACAAATTTCTTATTCGCTTGAGACGCTGTCAGTAGCCCATAGGGCACTGTCGCAGAGTTAATAAATTGCAAATTGATATGAAGAGTAGTGGTAACATCACTGGCGTGAAGAGCAGTAGGTAGCGGGATTGCTTCCCGCAAACCTCTCAAGTTCCACTCAGCATATCATTCGCGAGATGGTGCGTTGTGAAAATGAGATGTAGGACTGGCGTCTTGCATGGCTGCCGTATACAGTTAAAATTCGACTCCTGTAATAACTTGTGATCATCCGTTCATACTGATTTGTAATCATACTGCGTAATTGTCATTTTGAACATATTAAACGAAGATTTTTAATATTATTATCGAGTGAGTGAGTGAGTGAGTGAGTGAGTGAGTGAGTGAGTGAGTGAGTGAGTGAGTGAGTGAGTGAGTGAGTGAGTGAGTGAGTGAGTGAGTGAGTGAGTGAGTGAGTGAGTGAGTGAGTGAGTGAGTGAGTGAGTGAGTGAGTGAGTGAGTGAGTGAGTGAGTGAGTGAGTGAGTGAGTGAGTGAGTGAGTGAGTGAGTGAGTGAGTGAGTGAGTGAGTGAGTGAGTGAGTGAGTGAGTGAGTGAGTGAGTGAGTGAGTGAGTGAGTGAGTGAGTGAGTGAGTGAGTGAGTGAGTGAGTGAGTGTGAGTCAGTCAGTCAGTCAGTCAGTCAGTTGTCAGACAGTCAGTCAGCCTATCGGTCAATTAGGTATCCTATCGTGTCTAGAAATTTATAAGGCGCCTCTTTCAGAAAGGACTACTCAGAGTTGCCCTCAGTGCAGGAGCTCCGTGGAAACGAAACGTCTTGAGCAAGCGACAAAATGCTGTGGAGATACCCGCCACAAGTTTAACCCGAAGTGGAACGGAAGACCATTCCAAGCAGAGGAACCTGAGACTGCAAAAGCCCGGCGTTGGGCGAGTGTGGTCCTTGCATATGCGATAAAACGGTACAGACGCTCAGTAGAGCCCCACGGACGAATAGAATCTCCAGAGAGGTTAACGGATGAGGTCAGAGAGGTATTTAGGGGCAACTCTTAATTGAAATTTGAACACCAGCAGCAGGATTTTATACTGGATACCGGTACGCGAAGTAATCGGGAGCCAGTGTAGTCATATACGTGTAGATATGTGAAAATCAAGGAAGGCGTGCTGTCAATCTAGAAGCAGCGTTTGAAACTGACTGGATATGTGAGAGGCATAGCATGGGGAGACCCAGCAGGAGCGAGTTACAGTAGTTCACCCGAGAGCAAATAAATGCATGCACGATGGAAGTAAAGACAGTAGGTGTAGTGGATCGCCTGATAGCTCTCAGTCGTCTCAGTTGAAAGAAGCATGAGCGAGTAAGAATCGAGATATGTTCGGAAAGGTGAAATAGGAGTTAATAGTCGCACCAAGGTCACGAACACTGGAGGAGTAGGTATAAGAGGGAAATTTGTTGGCCAGTAGAGAACAGTCAAGGATTTGTAGTTGTTATTTAGTCCCAAACCAGATCGGTTGTGTCTTGGTGGAATTTAAAATAAAAAAAGTGTGAGTCATGGGAAAGTGCATCAATAGAGGAAACAATGGAAAGCTGGTCAGATGGAGGACAATCAGGGAGGTAAATATATTATATTAGCAATACGTAGGCAGCTATTCACTATTTCTTAAAATGTCAGTTGTTCAAATGACTCAAAAGTTTGTCAATGGATATGTTTAATTGGGCTCAAGAATATCTTCGAATGGACGAGGGAGGTGCAGCCAACCATGCTCTACGCTCCGCGATATATGTTCGAAGAACTGAGGCTGGAAATGACGTCCTATCTAACTCGATCCCGTTTCGCGCGAATACTCTACTGGTGGGCCAAGTCAGTCGGCCTCAGAGGATACAGAGCCATTTTAAGGAGGTTAATTATCATCATCACTACTAATTTCTAACAGCTATGGTACCAGTGTCTACAACACAAGGCTTCAAACGATGACGCACCAAATCCCAGATGTATTCAGCTCAATAGCCATTTTCCTCTAAACTCAGGACTCTCGTCTTTCAACTCTGTTATATACCACAGGATCCATCTTTCCAAGCCGACTAATTATCTGGTGTATGCCTGATTGGTTAGATGCGCCATCAGTTTATAGAAGTTATTGACCGACAGACCGACCGACCGACCGACCGACCGACCGACCGACCGACCGAACGACCGAACGACCGACCGACCGACCGAACGACCGACCGACCGACCGACCGTAGACCGACCGACCGACCGACCGAACGACCGACCGACCGACCGAACGACCGACCGACCGACCGACCGACCGAACGACCGACCGACCGACCGACCGACCGACCGACCGACCGACCGACCGAACGACCGAACGACCGACCGACCGACCGACCGACCGACCGACCGACCGACCGACTGACTGACTGACTGACAGGCTCTCTTGGTCAGTCACTGAATATTGACATGACATGAGATGTTGTTTAATCTGTAGGCGTCCGATGCCAATCTGTTGGTCGTTGGCAAATGCTCTCGTTTACCGGAAAATCCGGACTAAACTCGGCTTGCAGAACAATCGCGAGATCTTCATTGCTGGTCGCCTGATTTCAGCACAAGCACTCAAGTTCTTCGCCAGTCTCAACATTCCAGTGCTCGAGATTTACGGAATGACGGAAAGCACAGGTCGACCGATCATTTTCTGTCATCATCAAAGTGAATGTAAAGCGGTCCGGTTGTCCATTCGAGTGCACGCTGTTACTGTAATTCGGCCACTGCGGGTTTGATCCTACAGGGATTAGTCAGTATAACGACCATGGAAAGTTGTTTTTTACACACTCGTCTTACCATCGGATGAAGTTTTTCTCGTTGAAATCTATCATGTGTATCATATGTATGCTCTACGATGACTTAACTTCGCCTTGTCAAATATTAGCTTGCCTTTTCTTAAGATGCCTCACCTAATACCTATCGCTAGAGCTTCTTTGATTATCCACCTTACCACGCCTTACCTTATATCACATTCACCTTACCATGCATTAACCATTACTCTACATCACCATACCGAAACGTACTTCACCTTCCTTAATCTTTTGTCTCGTTATTTACCTAAACATACCCCACCTTTCCTTACTTTACCTGACCTAACCTTACATTATTTAGGTTTGCCTTACCTTCCTTACCTATATACCATAAACTAGGACACTAACGCTTACAAAATGTTCTTCTTCTCTAAATACAGCATGGGACCCTAGCCACTTGTACCATCTTGAAATGTCTTTGTTTCCAGGTCCTATTACGGTGGCGGCGATTCCAGATATGTGCCGTATCACATCCGTTGGGAAAGACTTAGACGGCTGTTCCACCAAAATAATGCAACCAGACAAGGACGGAGTGGGGGATGTAAGTAACATCAGGTTGTCCTCACGCCCTTATGATAAACACCAATAGCAGACCAGACCAGAAAAACCCGGAAACTCAACAGAACTTTGGGGCCCGTTGGGGGTGAACGACCAAACGGGTGGAATATTGGTTTTATCAGTCGTATAACTTGGGCAATGACGGACTGAATGGTTGAGTGAAAGAGAATGCAATTAAATAACTTCTATAACGCCTTTGTCGTAATGCGATTTGCATCAGACATCAATCCCTTAAATAAATTGTAAGTCGTTGGAGAAGATCCGAAGAAATGCGATCAGTCAGGAGACCAGAATCAATGCATTTGGAAACAGACAAGTCTTAAGCATAGATCTGAATGACATAACTGGGCAGAGAGTTGTGAACAGTGTTATTTTCGTTCCTAAAATCATTTTAGTTTTAGTTTCTATTTCTGTCAGGTATCAATCATTTCTATTTAGTTTCAGTTTTAGTTTTTCATTTTTCAATCATTTTCGTTTCTATTTCGTTTCTATTCCTCAAATCATTTTAGTTTTAGTTTAGTTTCAGTTTCTCAAAACCAAATCATTTTAGTTTTAGTTTTTCAAATCATTTTAGTTTTAGTTTTAGTTTTTCACATCATTTTACTTTGAATGAAAGTTATGAAAAAGTAGGTTAGCATACCTTTAATGAAGAAGAAATTGCTGTAGTCGTTGCTAGAATAGTTGTCCATCAGTGGTACTGATTAAGGAAGGTTGTTTATTAAGCAGTCTTATAAAATGTTACCATTTAACTTCAGAAAGGCTCGCATTTCCAAAGATTTTGACATCCTGTTGCGTCTGCCTGCTGTTAGAAGTCCACATAAAGAAAAGATTCTTTCAACGTAAGCCTGGGAAGCAGGAGCTGAAAGAAGATCTTCAGCTACAGGAGCTAATGCTGGATAAACTATCCTTCTCTCAGACCAGAACTTGTAGGCATTGTCTCCCCTATATTTTGTCACCTCTGAAAGATATCTGTCCATTTCTTCTTGGATATTTTTTCCACTGGAGACTTCACCATCTTGTCCAGTCATATCTCGTTGGTTTAACTTTGCTGCCAAAAATCTGAACTTCTTTAATGCTGAAGAATCTGATGTTTCATTTTGAATTGGATCTGAATTGGTTGCCACTGAAACAGTTGATGTAGATAAGGCACAAAGTTTGGTTGCCTGTAAAATGACAAACGATTTCCCTGCTTGCAGCAGGCCTGCCATTTCTGAATTTAAAAGACAAACCGCAACAGTTGGATCCAAAACACAGGAAGCTGCAGGTGTTGGATTAAAATCAACGCAGTGTGGGTTTAGTAATATTTCAAAACGCTTATTAAATTTTGCAAGCATCATCTGTGTCAATGCATCCGCCTTCTGGAACTGAGTTAAATGGCATTGTAAATCCAACAATGACGGCATTTAATTGAATGTGAACCTCGGCATGGTTATGACTTATGTGTGTTTTAAGATTTGTTGGATTTTTACCTGCAACAAAAAAATTGCAAAACATTTGTCTTATTGTGATTACTGTATTTTCACATACTAGAATAAGTATGTGTAATATCAGATTTAAGAT
Source organism: Allolobophora icterica (assembly GCA_963556255.1). Taxonomy (NCBI): domain Eukaryota; kingdom Metazoa; phylum Annelida; class Clitellata; order Crassiclitellata; family Lumbricidae; genus Allolobophora; species Allolobophora icterica. The sequence continues at coordinate 22,993,871 of OY744604.1, forward strand.
TCATTCAGATTTTATTGATCACCATGTAACAAAATACATTTACAGACAATCACATGCAATGGCGCCAATAGGTAAACCCATAAGGAACATAAGGCTTCGCTATCAGGGTCACCCTAATTACATTTATTAAATTAATACATACAATCATATAATCGTGCAATTGGTGACAACGGTATACTACGCATAATTAAATCAGTATAAATCTGTAGTACGAGATGAAAGAAATAACAGTGCATGTGTAGTTAAAAGAAGGATGCGGAAAAAGTAGCGAGTATGATGCGTAAATTGCGTAGTTACGTACCAGCTATGCGAACATCACACGGCTCTCCTTTATCATTCAGAACTGTACATCGGCTTTTATCGTTATCGTCTTCATATACAAAGTATTCCCATACAATACTTTCGCGTCTCCTACCGGATAAAAGCTTGACTAGACTCATTGTTTATAATTAAATTGTTTTTTTGTAAAATATGCACCCACTGTGACCACACTTTCGTAGAGATTGTTGACCGGAAACAGGAAATTGTATTCTGACAAAAATTTATACACGAGCGCCGTTCAACTGCGGCGCCGTTCAACTGCGGCGCCAAAATTGTAATCCTTGGTTGGATTTTGATTTTCGAATCTCGTTTCTTATAATATACATGGTTGGATTTTCAATAGTTTTCGTTCCAAAAATCATTTTCGTTTTAGTTTTTATTAGTTTTACATCCATTCTTTTTCGTTTTTATTTCGTTTTCGTTTCCAAAATCTTTTTCGTTTTCGTTTTTATTTCGTTTCCATTTCTAAAATCTTTTTCGTTTTAGTTTTCGTTTTCGTTAACGATTGGCTTTTCTTTTTCGTTTCTATTTCGTTTTCGTTAACGATAATATCACTGGTTGTGAACATACAGAAATAGATCATGACTTGTGAAAATATGCGAGTACAGAACTCCGATGAGAATAGTAAACTTTAGAATTGGGCAGTGATGGGAACTAAACTATTTTTTAGTTAAACTAACACTATTTTCCAACTAAAAAAATAGTTTAACTAAAGTTGGCAACTGATTTTGAAAATTAGTTAACTAAACTAAAAAAAAGTAGTTAAATTTTTTCCAACTTTTTTCCAACTTTTTACGACAAACATTTTCACAATAAAAGACGTTAAGTGAACTGTAATAATGCAAAGCGTAAATGACAATTTCACTTTCAAACTATGCAATGTGTACAGTTCTGGCATATAGTTACATGTGTACTGTAAGTAGTGTATGAATTTGAAAACACAAGCTGTTTATGCTAAAACAATGCAGTGTTAAAATGTTTTTTGCTGACAGTGGTCAATGTTCACTGTGGAAAATAGTTGCATATTGCTGATTTTTTAATTAAAACTTTTTAGTTAGCAACAAAATTTTTTTTAGTTAAACTGTGGTTTAAAAAAAACAATTTTTTTAGTTAAACTTCTTCCTTAACTACATTTTTTAGTTAACTAAAAGTTAGCAACTTTTTAGTTAACTATTGCCCATCACTAGAGTTGGGCAATGAAATCTCAAATTGTTAACGTGTGGAACTTGATACTAAGCTCCGGAAAAAGAGTGAAAGAGAATGGCGGAATTGTTTAAAGTTTATTGACTTGCAGCTGGGAATACGAGGTCGCAACGTGTTCATGGGTTACCTGGATCAACCGGAGATGACCAATGAAGCGTTTGATAAGGAAGGTTGGCTGAAAACGGGCGATTTGGCCAGGAGAGACAATGACGGATTCCTGTACATTACTGGGAGACCCACAGGTATGCATATCAGTCCTCGGGTAAGATAATTCATATCGAGTTAGCTGCTACTCTCATGTGTGATATTTAGTCTCGGGAAACTAAAAGATTTCCGAAAGATTGTTAGTTTAAATTAGGCTAAATAGTCTCAGGTTAGCTAATTAATAACAGGTAGGCTAATTGGTCTCCGGCAAACTATAGTATAGATGAGTTTCAAGTCGGCTAATTCGACCCAGGCTATGCTACTAAGTCTAAGAAAGTTAATAGAAACTAATCTCAGTTGAGATTATTAGTTCCCGATAAGCTAATAGAAAAAGCACGCAGGAATAATCTTCGCCTGAGTCGAAGAAGTCTAAGTCGTTTGATGCATTGTTATGGAATAGTGGCCACACAATAAATAAAAAAGGTTTGGCAGATGTTAATAGTTGAACTCTAGGTGTGTAGCTTTAGCGATTGTGCAAAATAAAGAGACAATACTTTTGCAATATTGGTTGTGTAATGTGTAGGCCTAGAAGGAGTCCCAACAGTTCATTACGGTAATGGCAATTAATAAATTAGTGAAAATTTATTTTTTTAAAGTAAAAGTTAAACAAAAATTATACGTTAATCTTTGTGTCTTTAATCCTTAGATTCGGTTATTTTGGCGAATGGCGAGTCAATACCTTCGGGACCGATTGAGATTAGGGTTCGAGAGGCTCTTCCATTCATTCGAAACTGTTTGCTGGTTGGAAATGGCAGAACCTACTTAGCCATGTTGCTGACGATAAAGGTAAAACTCGCATTGAGCAGTCACGATTCTCGTTAGCTACATATAAGTTTTCAGAGATAAGTGTCGTAATAATCAAAGTCTAGTGCATAAGATCTGTGTTTCCTTATGACCATTTACTGCTTTTATAATTATATCGAGTCGATGACTTCAATTGTAGATCTTTTAACATAAGCACCTGTACGTATAGCAACAAAGATTTTTGTCTCTCTTTTATCTTTCGTCTTTTTCTACTTTTCCAAGTAGCTTCCTCTGAGTGACCTAGAAAACGCCACCATTTTTGCCTATCCATCCACTCTCTTCCATCTGCTTTCTTTCCAGACGGTAGTGGACTGGCAGACGTACGAAGTCTCGAATACCTTAACTCCGGATTCTCGACAGTGGTTTCAGAAGCTGGGCTACGAAGATGAGAGCATCGACCGGTTCCTGCAGAATCCAGATAAAAGAATTCTCGACAAAATCCAATCGATTATCGATCGATTGAACGCCACAGCGCAACCATCTCACAAAATACAGAAATGGACGATACTTCCTAAGGACTTCTCCGTTCGTGGAGGCGAAATAAGTAAGTATTGTACTGCATTCCTTTACTCTGTACATTTTTGTTGTGTGCTATGTGCAGCAATAAAATACAACACATTACCACCCTAATTTGTGACGGTTTCTGTGTTGGGCACCTGAACAGGTCCTTCACTCACAACTACCTCGCGCTTTAGAAGCAGATTTTATTGCGCTAGTGTTAAATGCAATAAAATAATACTAATAAGTATAAATTAAGTAATAAATGTAATAAACAACAACAGCAACAGTAATAATAATCAAAATAATAATTATAAGAATAATAATAATTGTATTCTGTCCACACATTGTTTCTGGAAAATCAGCGATTACATCCTCAGTTGATAGTAGTAGAAGTAAGAATATCCATATAAAATTTATAAATCATAATTGTTACCATAATCAAAATGCACTTTAGCATAAGTTAGGATGGCCTCTGAGCAGTTTCTCTTTGAATGTGCAGACTAAATTGAAGCTAAAATTGCTTGAATTTTTTTTTTAATGTAAAATAACCCAGTACTCCTTTGATATGGTTTGTTTTCAGCTTGGACCTTACTGATCCGGAGGTTTCACATTGAGAAGATGTACGCTGAAACGATCGACTCCCTGTATGTTGAGAAATGACAGCATAAACACTCGTATTGTTTAGACACTAGTGCTTGGAGTGAGACATGACTATCATGTACTAACCTAAGACGCTTAACTCTGCATACAAATGCGATTATCATCGACAGACACTGATTCATATTATTGGTCCACGGTGGACAAACGTAAAGCTCCAATCACGAATATAGTGTGAGAGCGTTGTGTATTAAGTTGTCATATTGAGTAATCTATGTTGCAGTTTATAATTTATAACTCAGCAAGTAACTAAATTTGTTAATTTGCTACCATGGGAATAGTGGTATTTTCTCTCAAATAATCTCATAGCATAACAAGAATTTGACAAACCATTAACCCGTTTTCATCGGTCTACGTTGAAGGAATTCACAGTGGAACTAAATCAGCATAATAGCAATTTCAAGCGTGGTTGTCGTGCCGTGTTTGAGACACATGTTCCTATAGAAATCACCGAAATGGCCAAAGAATACGAAAAGACATGTGTACAACTTAGCCTTGGGTAGTAATGTTCAAAATAACAATATGAAAAATATTTATATTCTTTTACATTTTATTCACTTTGAAAAGGAGTCGTGATGAGTTCCTTAGGATGATGATAACGTCAATAAGTTTAATCATGCAGAGCAATACTGATGACAACAACGAAGTCTAGGTAGATGATGATGATTACGATTGTTATTTGTTGTTGCTCATGATGATAAAAACATGATAATAAGGTAAAACTGTGGCGTTCGCCGCCCGGACACCTGCCCTGCAGCGCCGGGCGGGTTCCTGTGGTGACTCCAGCCCACTACCCGTCTGGAGCCACCCGAGTCACTGCCTTGCCTATTGTCACCGTCAAATGGCTTATCTCTGTCCATAGTGACCATTCCTGTCAGAGGAGGTTCAGGGTTTACCGCTTTACTAAGAGAGGCTACACTGTAGAGCTCGGTCTCGGCATCAGACTCTGCCACTTCCGCGGTCACCGGGTGGGCAACGTCCTGAGGATGGCCGTCCTTCAGAACAGGGTTCGATCTTTTACCTGCAGCAGTCTTTGCCTTTCTGTGTACCTTCCTAGTTACGGGCTTTCTCTTCCTCTCTACCTGGTCTGAACTTTGACGGACCATTCTGCACCTCGTGACTCTTGAACTATCGCCGTTATCATGGAACACCAAACGTTTTCTAAGTTCAGGGAACAAGGAGTACTTATGACGAGTCTCTGCGTCATGTAATAGAAGACACGTATCCATCGGGCAACGCGTCTTCTTACTGTCACGTATCTCTAGCTGTGTTTCCGTGTGTGGCATACCGGCCTCACAATAATGAATTCTGCTTCGAAAGATAACGGGTCTCTATGGCACTCTGATAGTGAAGGTCCTCTCTCTATAACCTTCGCTATCCACACACAGACCTTTGTTCTGACCTACGCACGAGGGGGCCCAACCTCGCACTTCAATCAGTTCTCAGAGCTGTGTGTTGCGACAAGCAAATATGTTCTATCTGGATACCCGACTACCCGGACTTTCTCGTATCGTTTACTCTTGGTCTGCGTTAATGTTCCTTTAACCGGGAACTCTCGAACACTTCACCCTGGGACTCTGACTAGCTGGGTTTCGCTAGTAAGGCGGACGTGTCTCTTTCGTACCTGGGTACCCGAATACCCGACCCGAATATCTTGGTCTGATCTCTTTCCGGTTTACACAACCTTTTATCCTCCCACTATTCAGAACTAGTCTGTCTCGAGACCTGAGCAGCAGAGTGGGCCCTTACTCCACTAGCCGTATCTCTTGAACATGACTCTCTGAATAAAATAGAGAACGTAACAGTTGTGTCTTTTTCCGGGAGCGCACAGACTCGTAGGCTTCGTTTCTCGGTACTCACACACGATTCTACTAATGGTATCTCTGGGTAAATATCAGTAACTTTACCCCGTTATTGCACACAGACCTGTGTAGCTTCCCACCGTGGGAACTTTCCCGAACACCGGAACAGACAACGGTCGGATCGTCCGGATGGTCTCCCGGACGGATATTTGCCGGTAAACCGCGGGAGTAACTATGACGCGTAAAACAGCCAAACCCGGATACCGCGTATTTAGATTCACGGGTTGTTCCCCGATGTTATCGAACAGTTTCAACAAGATCGTTCCGGTACTTCACCGGACGTCACCAGCGTAATGTTTCTCCGCACTTTACCGATACAGACCTGTGTTTTCTATATCTCTGACAATCGGTCTCTCCCCGAGGTTTACTCAGCCTGCTAAACTTCCACAATCGGGATTCAGACCGGCTCGCGATCTAACGGCAGGGTGGGCCCCAAACCTGTCGAATCGCGGTCAATCCAATACCCAAGAGTGATTAGTTTTTGCTGTAACTCGGAATCGCACTGCTCAGCTTTTATGGACGATACTTTAACTGAGTTATCACCACCGGGTCTTTGCCCGTGTATCTCGGACGGTCAACTGCGGGGCCTTTCCGCGTGTATCTCTGACGGCTACCACCGGGTCTTTGCCCGTTTATATCTGACGGTCAACACCGGGTCTTTGCCCGCGTATCTCCGGGTCTTTGCCCGTGTATTTCTAACGGTCAACAGCGGGGCCTTTCCGCGTGTATCTCTGACGGCTACCACCGGGTCTTTGCCCGTTTATATCTGACGGTCAACACCGGGTCTTTGCCCGCGTATCTCCGGGTCTTTGCCCGTGTATTTCTGACGGTCAACTGCGGGGCCTTTCCGCGTGTATCTCTGACGGCTACCACCGGGTCTTTGCCCGTTTATATCTGACGGTCAACACCGGATCTTTGCCCGCGTATCTCCGGGTCTTTGCCCGTGTATTTCTAACGGTCAACAGCGGGGCCTTTCCGCGTGTATCTCTGACGGCTACCACCGGGTCTTTGCCCGTTTATATCTGACGGTCAACACCGGGTCTTTGCCCGTGTATCTCCGGGTCTTTGCCCGTGTATCTCTGACTGTCAACAGCGGGGCCTTGCCCGAGGTTTATCAGACGGTCCCCAGGAAACTCTTTGCCCCGTACGTTACCGGAACAGACCTGTGAGCTCTCAATCTCTCACGATCGGTCTTTCCCCGAGCTATGCTCAGCCCGCAAACTACCAACAATCGGGATTCAGACCTTTTCGCGATCTAACGGCAGGGTGGGCCCCAAACCTGTCGGATCGGCGGACTCAATCCTTCACCCGAGAGAGATCGATTCGGCTGTAACCCGGGATCGCACTGGTTAACTTTTTCTCGGACGCCCTGTCGTCCGTAAATATATTTGCAACTTGCCGGAAACCTGGAACTCGCTTTATCACTCGCCGTATACTACCACACGGAGTGCAGTATTTATCGCTAACCAACGACACTAAAGAACCGTATCGCTGTATATGCAGGACGCAGTAACGCCGTCCTACAATATAGGCAACGCAGCGTGAGGCAAGCTCTATGAATCCATCTGCATCTATCTGCACGCTATGGTCTCGTACGTAAGACGTTATTCTGGCCTCCATAGGAAGGCTACATTGATTGGTCTGCATGATTATAAGTTAGTACGTAAACCATATTCATGCCTCCATACTTATATAGTAGGCCATCACCGTCTTCTTAAATAGAGGTGTCCAAAATCGAAACATCTACCAACTATATTAAGCGGCGCCCTATGTTTAGCCACTAAATATTGGACAGACGGTGTGTTCTCTTATTGTAATTAATAAATTAAAGCGTTAAAATGGCAAAAATAAAATAAATCACTTATAATTATAATTATTATCGAACAGCTATAAAGCGCCACCCATCGAATAAGACGCTAATTAACTAAGACAGTTATTATTATTTGTCTTCGTTCATATATTTTGGCCTGTCCGCCACAAAACTATAATAACTATGTTGATTATAATAATTTCTCTCGTAACAGCAGTCACGGAATCCTGCTATATACAGTGGTAATGTGGTGCTGTAACAATTTCTAAGGATAGGCGTAGTGAAGAGATTATACTAGAGAAGACCAGGTTTGACTCTATGGAAGCTGTTTTAGAGTGACATGCCACAAGGCATGTCACCGATCACGTTCATTTATCCATTTGTTATTGTATTCAACAGTAAGTTTTCTCTTTTCTTCCTCAATGTCCACTCAGCCTTCCACTCCCTAATAGCAGGCTGCCAAAATGTGTGTTGAATAAATATTTGTGCCTTCATGTTTCAATGTTTCAATGTAACATACTGCAGTTTGTCAGTGAGTTCGTGAATAAACACGAATATATTATTATTTTATAAACGCAGCTGAAAGTGAAATCGAGACCCAGCAAAGTTCAACTTCTACCAAAGACAACGAAACGCGACATCCAGATGTTTTGTTATTCATAAATAAGCGTGACCTTATTGATGACATCAAAAAAGCTTATTATTCTGCGTCACATTATTATTTCGCTAGAGTGCTAGACAGTTGCCATGGTAATTACTTATTGCACAAGATGACGTAGCGTTCTGTTACGCAAACAGAAGAAAAATTAAAATTTTCGGGTTACAGGAAAGCATACGAGGTAATAAGGAGACTGATCTGAATTAAGTCAGAGATATTGAGACGTGAAGATGAACAGGTTTTTGAGTAAAATATTAAGTAAACATATCTTCATTAACTCTTCTTAGTCAACATTGAAATTGTCCAACTGAGCCCTATGCCGGTTGTATTTTGACACTGCATCAAAATCTTGCGTAGCTAATTGATTTGATGCCGATATTTTATAGAGTGCTGCTTAAAGCAGTCCTTGTAGTATTTAATATAAGTGACCTTCGTATAACTGAAGGACACCAGTTTCATATTACTACGATTTTGTAGAAAGTTTATTTTATGCTTAGCAGTACACGTTTACATTATGGCTAATTTCATTATGTGGGACAGATATGTCCCATTTTCCGTTAGGCAGTGAATGTACATTTTTGTAGCAGTCTTGAAAATTGTTGGACAATGTTGGTTAAATATCAAATTGTGATCATTTACCATGTAGCGACGAATTTAATTGCGCAGTTATGATAGCTAGTTAGTGAGGATCGATGAAATTGTACTTTTCTTTTTGATCAGGCCTGGCTTGGGAGTGCCTCCGAGTAGAGCCCTTGAAGAGGCGCTATATAAATTCCATGATTGATTGATTGATTGATTGAAACAGTTACGGTCACTTTGCAAAACCAGAGCAGCACCAGATGTGTTGACCGATTATCTTTGCCCCTCTTGTAACAAAGCTTGCAGCTCTTCTTGTCGGGCATGATGTGAGGCAAATGATCATTGTATCACTGCTGGAGAAGCCTTTCTCTTGATGGCTCCAGTCGGAAAAGTATTCTTTCTTGAAGAATATGTACCTATGATAACAACCTTCTCAACGGAACCATTCTGACGTCTGTCTGTAGGGTACTGTAGCCTACTAACGGATGGTTAGGAATTGGATATGAGATGGGCAATCTTTGGGTCCATCCACTTCAAATATGTTATCTTCTTGTCCGTTGTTTGGAGGGACTGAATGTCTCCTCATTTCATATCTTTGTCCAACTTATCTTCCGGCAAACCAACAGTGATGGGCACTAAACAATTTTTTTTTAGTTAAACTAAAACTATTTTCCAACTAAAAAAAATAGTTTAACTAAAGTTGGCAACTGATTTTGGAAATTAGTTAACTAAACTAAAAAAAGTAGTTAAACTTTTTCCAACTTTTTTCCAACTTTTTACGACAAACATTTTTTACAATAAAAGACGTTAAGTGAACTGTAATAATGCAAAGCGTCAATGACAATTTCACCTTCAAACTATGCAACATGTACTGTTCTGGCATACAGTTACATGTGTACTGTAAGTAGTGTATGAATTTGAAAATGCTAAAACCATGCAGTGTTAAAATGTTTTTTTGCTGACAGGGTTCAATGTTCACTGTGGAAAAATAGTTGCATATTGGTGATTTTTTTAGTTAAACTTTTTAGTTAGCAACTAAAAAAATTTAGTTAAACTATGGTTTTAACAAAAATATTTTTTTAAGTTAAACTTCTTCCTTAACTAAATTTTTTTAGTTAAACTAAAAGTTAGCAACTTTTTAGTTAACTATTGCCCATCACTGCAAACCAATTCAATTTTTTCTGACATTTTCCGTACCTTCTAATCCGTGACTATGCACTATTAGTATGCAGTATGTCAGGCAAGTGGGGCGAAGTGAAAAAGTTGTCCATGAAAATACAAGAACCAGTTCAGATCAAACTGTGGATTACGTCGTTTTTCCCCAAGCAATCTTCTAACTATAAGCATGTTGTTTAATGCCAATAGCGTTTTGGCCATGATTGTCTCGGTTCGGCAGCTGTTTGTATAATGATCATTGACTCACCTTTGTACTGTAACTGCCTGCAGTGTGACAGAGGGAGAATAATAATAATAATAAAAATTAAAATTTAAAAAAAAAATAATAATAATAATAATAATAATAATAATAATTATAATTATAATAATAATAATAATTATTATTATTATCATTATTATTATTATTATTATTATTATTATAATAATAATAATAATATAATAATAATAATACTAATAATACTACTACTAATAATAATATTATTATTATTAATATTAATAATAATTCTTACATTAACTTTATTCGCTCCACACATTCTGTTTGAAACATCGTTTAATGATCATTATAATAACAATAACAATGATGATCATTCTCGTTACTATAATGATAGCGCACTTTAGCATCATTTAGAAACGCCTCTGGGTAATTTCTGTTTCAAATGTGCAATATAAAAATTCCGGATAAATATTGAAATTACAATGGCATGAGTTATGTTTTAATGAGTAAGTTAATCCAGAATTCTTTTTGCTATGATTTGTTTTCAGCTTGGACCTTATCGATCCGGAGGTTTTACGTTGAGAAAATGTACGCTAAAGCCATCGACTCCCTGTATGTTGAGAAAGACAGCATAAATACTCATATTGTTTAGACATTAGTGCTTGGAGTGAGAATTAACTATCATGTACTACGCTTAGCTCTGCTTACGAATGCGATAATTATTGGAACACGCTGAGTCAGAATTATTGTCTTCAGTGGACAAACTCTAGCCTCTAATCACGGAAAGTGTGTGAGCTTTGTGTATCATGTTGTCGTATTGAGTAATTCTAATGTCGCGGTTTATATGACTCAGCCTATAATTATATCTGTTAATCCGCTACCATGGTAGCCGTCATATTTTCCTTGGTTTACCGAATAGTCTCATAACATACAAGAATAATTCCACTCTGCAGTAATCCGTTCACATCGGTCTACGCTAAAGGTATTCAAATTGGAATTGAATCAGCGTACCTGCAATTTCTAGTGGACTTGTCGTGTCGTGCTTGCGATATAATATTGTGCCCACGGAATAGGCCAGAGCATAGGAAAAACCCATGTTCAACTTAGCTTGGTGTCTAATGTGCCATATACTAGTCCGTTGGCTTATGTAAGGAAACAAAAATTTTGGGGAGAATCATGGCAATGATGCTTAAATTCATGATATGATAGCTCTTAAGCAGAAAGATGTTGCCAATTTTTCTTTCATGGCTTACGCCCCTAGCGGACGTTTTAGCATGACGTCATATCCTCACCTTAAAACTGCCAATTAGTTAGTCAGCTTGGTGTAAAAATTGCCCACTTAATGATAGAAGCATAAAATTTGACACATGGTAAAAACATACAATCAAGAGTCATTATAGTTATAGTTAGCTGCCATTGCAGATTTGCCATCTGGCCTCAATGGCAGCCATTTTCCAAAATGGCCGACAGAAAAATTTAAATAATTCAGCTTCTACTTCTAGTTCACTTCGTATCATGATCTTGGTGTCTACGCACATATATTTTGTGGACAAAGATTTCAATAGAACTAATTGCAATCACTTACCTACAAGAGAAAATCAAATTGTTGTAGCCATCTTGAAGTTAAGGGGACCTGAAAGTGGCAGTCCGTTGCTAAATTTGAACCAATTGCCCATTAACTGACAGAAGCGTGAAATTTGGTACATAGTATGAACATGTCCTAACGGAGTTTTGTTTAGCTATAGGGCCATCGCAGATTTGCCATCTGGCCTCAGTGGCAGCCAATTCCCAAAATGGCAGACCGAAAAAAGAGATTTTTCAATATCTCATTCACTTAGAATCGTGATCTTGGTGTCTATATATACATATTTATTGTCAAGGATTCCAATAGAACTAATTGCAATTACTTACCTATAAGAGAAGACTAATTGTGGTAGCCATCTTGAAGTTGAGGCGACCTTAAAATTATGATCCAAATTTTGATTGTTAAGAGTACAGTATTTTGGGCAAGTATTGCAACGGATCTAACCATTTCTTAAACTTGTTTTTGTGTTCATGTTCATGTGGAAATAAAACAAATTATGGTATGTCAGCAATTCAGCATGTGTTTAATGTTCTCATAAATGCACACTGAACAATATTACAGCTAGTCCACATTTCGGAACCAGAGTCCAGACACAGTACTGCCCACAGAGTTATATATAACATCATCCACTTAATTCATTGTCACATAGGCCTCCACACAGAGATCAGTAAACTGTCGAGCAGCTTTCACACATTTACAGCCCTTCTCGCAGCCACATCTGAGCAGTTCAGAATCTGTCGAGAAGCTTTGGCAAATGTTGTCCACAGGGGTCCCCGCAGGCTTAAAAATTGGACGAACACCCAAAAAATTGAACGCACAACCCTTCCGTCCCCTCCCATCCAACCCGTCCCCTGTCCGCCGCTCGTAGTCATTCACTGAAAATGACTCAGTGTGACTCATTAGGAAAAAATTAATTTATATAACATATAATGCTTTAACAAGCTGTATTGTCGTTGACCAAAACTATCGATGCGATGCCTATTCCTTGTATGGATTTGATTTGGTGAGTGGACGCACGTGCGTCCAGTGCGTCACGCTGCGGGCGCCTCTGGTTGCCCACTTCACTTCCCAGCCTCCTTCAATCGTTTGTTGTCTGGTACACAATGCCAGACTACACATTGCTGTTCACAATGAGGTCCCGCAACAAAGTATGTGAGCGATCACGTTCGTTTTTTCTCTTCGTTATTGTACAAAGCAATAAGTTTTCGCTTCTCTTCCTCTAATTTACACAGCTGAATGTGAAAACGAAACCCAGCAAAGTTCAACTTCTATCAAAGACAAGGAAATTCGACATCCTGATGTTCTATTATTTATAAATAACCGTGACCTTATTGATGACACCTAATACAATCTTATTATTCTACGTCACATTATTATTTCGCTAAAGATTCGCCATGGTATTTATTTATACCCCAAGATGACGTAACGTTCCGTTTCGCAAACAGAAGAAAAATCAATGCTTTTCGGATTTCAGAAAAACAAACGAGGTAATATGGATACTGATATCTGTTATGTCGTAAAATATTGAATCGTATAGGCCTAAATGAACAGGTTTTTGAGTAAAATACTTACAGCGTACATGTATATACATATCTTTAATAACACTTATTAGCAAACGCTGCAAATTGGCTTACTGAGTCCTACGCCGGTCGCATATTGGCCTCTGCATCCATAGTTTGCATACATTATCTCATTGATTTGGTGCTGACATGTTAATGTTATTTAATATAGCCTAGATTTCGTATGCAATGTAATTAAACTGAAAACTGCAGGACAGCAGTTATATATTTCTACGATTTTATACACAATGTGCTTGTATAATTAAACTGTATAATATGCTCGACCCTGGTTAGTTTGTCGTTTATTTTTAGAGGGCGTATGATATTCTAACGGACTAGGGCTGACAACCTACCTTCAAATAGAGAGATTACGAGATATGAAATTACTAGAATGTCATACCTATGGTTACCTCTCAGACTAGGTTAAGAGTCTGCTGCTCTCTTTTCTTTTTCTTTCTTCTTCTTCTCCTTCTTCTTCTTTTTCTTCTTCTACTCCTCCTCCTCTTCCTATTCTTCATTATTGAGCTGTAGATCGTTAGCCACCTGCGTTGCCAGTTCAAATGGTTCCATGCCCAGGATATATATTCATGCATAGTTGTATACGTATATGTATATATATAATATATTTATCATCTGCGCATCATCTACTTGGTATATAGGGGGCCTTTCCTAGCGGGACCCTGGTCCTTTTAGGGCCTCCTATTGACCCACCTTCTGTTTGGTATAGCCTTGTCGCCTCCATCTACATCTTATTACCTCAAACATTTCACATTATAGCGGCTATTTAATAATAGTGTCATATGTTTCTTTGTGGATCAATAAAAGCATCAGTATCAGTATATACAATTTATTTAATTATTTAATATATATGCATATGTATATTTAATTATACGGATTACAGTCCGTTGCAGTCCAGCAACCAGATAGTGAACTCCAACCAGAAACTGTAACAATGGACCCTTGAACTTGAGCAATACTCGTTAACAATAAAACATCGCCCTGGACGGTAGAACCTGTTGCCAGATGATTTGAGTCGGCCGTCGACGTAGGCCTAATCCTATTATATTGCTGGACAATATTGGACTGTAGCCAGGGCTGAAAGTGAGCCGGGTCTGTCCGGGTCTGTCCGGGTCTGCGACCCGGCATTCATTATCGCGACCTGTCTTTGCCGGGTCTTAGCCGGGTCGCATGTTTAGGCATTTATGCATTTATTACATATATAATAAGTATCAAACATAACAGAAAACGTAGTTTCAAACAGATAAATTTGCCATTAGCACCAACGGGGGCCTGGAGCCCAGACCCCGCGCTCCCGCGCTCGCCATGAGACCCGGCTACTTTTTCAAACCACTTTCAGCACTGACTAGCTTAGAACACTGGGCGCTGATAGGGCGCTGATAGTAATCGTATCGATTTCATTCTAGTTTGCGCTCTGTTTGTATATTCGTGAACATTTCATTAGTAGCTGTAAAGGGTGGGAATGTTGTAATTTGTTAGTAAGATAGACAACAACATGTTTTGCTTTGAAAAGTGTTGCCCATCGACAGCCTTTTCCTCCATAATTTCATATATGTCACCATGACATCTTTCCATGTGAGTCTGCAAAAATGCAGCCACCGCTGATAAATAGGTAGAAACTTTATCAAGCTTCTTGCACGACAGTCCTGCGAATAACAACTGCGATTAATATTATTTATTATAATAATGGCTTTTTCAATGATCTACGCTCTGTAGAAACTAAAGACGCCATAAATAATTTTTTTAAAAATTTGTAGTCTCGTCAGGTCCTTTAACAATCATCCAAATCCCACAGAATAGTTCGTTATAAAAATGTGGCTCTCTTTTCTTCAAGTCTTCCATCAAGCAACATATTCTGGGGCGTGGTGGCTCAGTGGTAAGTTCGGCGCCTTGTGACCGGTGGGTTGCAGGTTCGAATCCCACTCTAGGCTCTGCGTACGGACCTTGGGCAAGTCCTTCACTCGCAATTGCTCGTGGCGCTTTGGCGTGAAAATTCCGGCACAGTATCAAATGCTGTAGTCGGGAGCGCCTCTGAGTAGTAGTAGACTTCGAGAGGCGCTATAGAAATATCCGGAATAAATAAATAAATAAATAAATAAATAAATGGCTGTTATTGTAATAGTAAGTGCTGATTTGCATAGCACCTTTTCAAGGAAAAATCCTAAGAGGAGCGTCCATGTAAGTATACAAAACAAACATTTCATACAATGGTCTAGAACCGCTTCCGAAATAAAGGCTTAGGAAGAAGAAGGATCTCACGTCGCAGATAGGGTTACCAGGTGTCCGGTAATGAACCGGACAGTCCGGTATTTAGACAATTTGTCCGGTCAGAAATATCAGACATTACCGGACATGGCGGTGTCCGGTAATTTTCGGTAAATAATTATTGTTAACAATAAGGGGGCCTAAGTGTTGGAATACATCATTCTCGAAGGACCTCGACATCATAAAATTTATGACGTCCAGGTCCTCCGAGAATGATGTATGTAATATCTATCGTAAGTTCGTAACAATTACATTTATTATTAAATTTTATTTGAAATTTACGATGACAAAATTACGAACTTTACTGTAGGCCCTACTGTCAGTGTAGCCTACAGTGCGCAAGCGTTCGTTAATTATGATTTACGAGTTAACTCATCATAATTGTAATTGTAATTGTAACCGGACATTTATATATCGCCATTCTGATCAGCGGCGCTCTCGACCCACATCAGTGTCAGCACCGGCAAAAAGAAAAGTTTTAATGCGTCCACGGAACTGAAGGGGAGAGAGGACAAGAAGCTCTTCGCAGAGTGACTGGGGAGGACTGTTCCAGGTTGAAGGACCTTAGGACCCACACAGGCAAAGCTCCTGGATTGGGCCGTGGAAAAGTGCGTACGTGTAACATCCATGAGGCCACGGGCCAAGGATCGCAAGGAGGTCCTGTCAAGCAAGGAAAAACCAGGGTGCAGAAATTCATTAGGTAAGACGCCCAGTGAGGCGCATGAAGCTGAGGGTTTTGAACTGAATTTTCTGTTGAGCAGAGAGCCAGTTAAGGGAGTCACGAATAAAGGGAAACCCGCAGAGATGTGGCAAACTTAGGAATATCACCTCTAAGCCGATCAACAGCATTAAGAATAGACTAAGTTTGTGCATGTTGGAGAAGGAAATGCCAATGCATGCAGCATTACCAAAGTCATCCCGAGTGCAGATCAAAGCGTGCACCAGTGTGGTGATAGCATGATCCGAAGGACATCTGCGGGTCGATCGAAGCTGGCGTAGATGAAAAAGCAAGATCGGAATACAACTTAAGGTTAACTTGATCAATGAAGGAAAGGGTAGGATCGAGGACAATCCCAAGTCAGGAACAGAGGAGGAGAACTGAATGAAGGGATCATGAGATAAAGAGATTCAAAATCAATCTTGCTGTGCACAGCGTAAATTGTGTAAGTGAGGTTTAGCACCGAATTCGCCGATAGACGGTATGGTTAACATAATGGCTATTTATTATGTCCGATATTCAAAATACCAATATATTTCAACATTTTTCCACATATTTTAAGTTTCTCCTTTTTTAAAGCTACCGTCTTATTATTACTTTTTTCAATACTACAAATCACAGTGTAGTATATTTGTAAAATCAGAATGTTTTTAATGTTCATTTAAAAAGTAACTTTTCAATTTTTACTGCTGTTTCGTTATCTTGTCAGCTTCAGGGGCTTCGCCCCTCTGACCCTCTGAGGGCCTGACCAGAGGCTTTCCCAATGCCCCTGGACCGATCTGGGGACATCGCCCCCAGGGTAGCACGACACTTAATACCATGACACTTAATACCGTGACACTTAATACCGGACTATTCGTGCCGGCGACACTTAGTCCCGTAGACAATTAATACCGACGACACTTAGTCCCATAGAAGCATTCGCACTTCTTGCCGAAAGTATGGTACACCACGAACAAATTAACGAACTGCTTAACTTCTTTGAGCTCACGTACCTAAGAGGGCGCCGGCTTCGAGGGGGGAGAGGGGCGTATGGCCCAGCGTTGTTCAACATCAACTTGTGGAACCAGTATGCCGCATCTATAGACGGTATCGCTCGAACGACTAACGCTATTGAGGGTTGGCACCATGGGCTCCAATCGCCTATGACATTTAATCCAAGGTCCTTTCACTGTCATCACCCGACGATGTGGACGTTCCTGACCGGTATCAAGCAAGACATGAACAAGCAGAAGTCTTTACTACTACAATTGATTTTTACTTAACTGTTTCTTATCTTAGTTCTGATACAATTTAGTTCGTACCTTGGATTAAATGTCATAGGGATTAACTGTAATAGGGACTAAGTGTCATAGGGAATAAGTGTCATAGGTATTATGTGACCGGTATTAACTGTCATGGTATATAAGTGTCACGGTAGGCCCCTATTAAATGTCACCAAACCGCCCCCAGACCCTAATGACGCGCTCACCATAGTCCGGTAATTACCTCAAGACTGCCTGGCAACCCTAGTCGCAGATTGCGCGATATCCTGTTTCAGAGTGAGTTCCCACAAAGTATTTTACTGATCAGTTTATTATTATATCCACTTGTGATATCCCTTCCAGCTTTTAGCGCAGTAGATTGCGAAAACGAAATCCAGTAAATTTAATCAAAGACAACAAAATGCAACATAATAGAGTCTATTGTTTAAAAATGTAATCGCGATCCTAAGATGACATCAAACAACCTTATTGTCTTACGTCACAGTATTCTTACGCAAAAGAGCTACCATGGTAATTATTTATAAGCCCAAGATGACGTCACGTTCTCCTTAGTCAACATAATAGGATTTAAAACTCTTCGGTTTACAGAAAACATACAAGATAATGCCTTTTCAGATTATTCTTGCTCATGTCGGAAATATTGAAACCTACGTACACATGACCAGGTAGGCTATTTGAACCAAATATTTAGATACAAATCTTCATTCAGACTTATTAGTCAACACAGAAAATTAGCCAAGCCCTGTGTCTCCTTGCCAACTTAGTTGCAATGAGTAGACTCACCGTACACTGTCAGTGAGAAAACGAGACGGCTAGTGTGAAAATTGGCCACCCACGTGTGTCGAGGTTAAGAAACATAACTAACTGTTCCTCAGTAAAGCTTAACGCAGTGGTTTTCAAACTTTTTGGACCAGGAACCCTTATTTTTTTCTACGCATGGCTCGCGGACTCAAGCATTTAAAGAGTAAAATCTTCACTTAAAATTTAATAAAAAATAATGGGCTAAAACTCTGTTTTATCGTTAATTTAAAGGCTAAAATCAGGCGAATTCCACAAATGTCTACCTAATCGAACCCTAATGGATCATACAGTTACAGCCGTACTATGATTAATGTATGAATTTGAAAACACAAGCTGTTAATTCTAAAACCATGCAGTGGTATTCATTAATGAAAATTTTCAGAACGATCTCGCTGACCCCGTAATATCCTTCGCGGAACGCTCTTGGTCCGCGAACCACAGTTTGAAAAAGGCTGGCTTAACTTCTTGGCTGCTTCTTCTTCTTATGCATTATGCAATATGAACTTAAACACCAGCGCAACCCGTTTGATTGGATCCGTAATTCGGTATAAAAATTTCTGATATATGATCTTATGATAGGATATTGCCTGGATTAATTTCCAACGCCAAAAACCAAGTCGATGGCTTCGGTAACTCAGAATAGATCTCAGTCAGATGCGACAGAAGCGCGAAAGAGAAAGAAAGAAGAGCGAAGGGCCACGGTACCTGCATGGCTTCCGGACGGAAGTCAAGAAACCCTCAGCCCATCTGCTCGCCGCAAGCTAAGCACCGACCACCCCTATCGAAATCTCTTTCCAAAGGCGGCAAGATCAAGTGAGATTTACTCTGGAGTTTCTACTGGCTAAACAGATTGTCATATTTTAATACATTGACTGGCCAATGTCATTTGATACGATTGAATAAGTTGGTGTTTTATTAATACGATTGTAAGCCACATCAAAATATATTTATCGTGTCGCAATCCATCACTTTAATTCTAAAAAACGGTAACTCCTTATTTGATCCTCCTTGACTGGCGTGATTATATTGCACGTTTGAATCAGTTAGTGTAATCAATGCTATGCACAATAACTACCAAACAACTTAAGCATACGAAATGTTTAAGATTAGGTGACAATAATACCAATGCGATTGAGCCTCACGTGAACGGTTGTGGCTGCATTACATACATGTGACTTCGTGATTAACTTACTTGACCGATGGGCTATAGGGGCCTAATAACCCATCCGCTTATATACCCCATCGGTTAAGCAAGTTAATCAGGGTTCCATGCAATTCATATATATTGAAATGTAATATAATTATGGCAATTTGTTGTGACTTTTCGCGCGTTGAAAATTTTCGTAATAAATAAATAAATAGGATTTTTACAGTTACTCGTCGATTGTAGAAAGCTTTGTCAAACAGAGTAGAGAGTTTAGTTAATTGACACGGTTGAATCAGTTTTACCAGATTGCGGGCTTTCAGTGTACCATTGGTTGATGCCTTGTTCATTAGACACCGGTAAGGCTGTAAACACATTAATAGAGCGTTAGAAATTGTGATCTTTAGGTCAGGACGATTTGCTTCCTGCTGAGAATTGGACGTCAACAAAAGTGGATCAACCGGTGAAACTGCAGATGAGTGAGCGAGACCTTGGCCAGAGACCCATCACCATCATTTCCGTTCTTCGTCTGAACTTCGAAAAATATCCGGACAGGCATGCTTATGGTTAGCTTCCCATTTATCGATTACTAGTTGTACTGGGAGAGGCGCTTTATAAATTCGCAATTACAATACAATACAATACTAGTTGGGTTTTGGGATTGGAATCCTTTACCAATGCTCATCCATTGCTCGAACTCCTTTTCTTCTAAAGAAACGCCTCATAACTCATTAATCTCATTGGCTTTCAAACCTGTAGATATCTAACAGCTCTTCTTCAGTCTGGCGACTGACTAACTACGCCTCTGAATTTTATTATGTTGAATAAAAATGACAATCGTATTCGCAATAATTATAACTATAAACCATAGGACAGTTTTTATTTATTCGCATTCTGTACATTCCAATAAATCTCCAATCGAATCTGATCTAAACGAATAAAATTCAACTGTCTTCAATCCAATTGTAATCATTCAAATTTATGATCCCTACTTTAGAGCTAGGCTCATGTATGAGCGCTACGTCAGGTCAGAGCGGTTGTCCAGAGACCTGAAGTGAGGAACCGAGCTCTAAACACGATCGCAGTGGAGAATATTGATAAAGCACCTTATTGTGTAGTACGCGTGTGCTAGGCACTGCGATTGGTGATTTTTCCACCTATTGAGGTATCATCTGTGCACTGATTAACTAGTTTTCCAAAAGGTGGCCAGCTGCAAACAAACGCAAATTATCGCATCACCTAAAGGCATTCGCCATTTATATTGTTACTGCATGTAAAAACCGTCTAGCCATCCATGGTTTACTCTAAGACTGCGTCAGCTGCATGGCTGGGAATCCCTTGGTCAGACCGTATGTGTGGGAGATCGGCCATGATCACTTTTCCAGTTTTCCTCGTATTATTTTTCTTATTGATGATCTTTTTCCTGTTAACGGATATTATCATCATCCAGGCTATAGTGAAGATTGAGCCTAAGATTAGATTCTGTTGGAGTGGCGCAATACAAATGTCTTATATATATACACCAATTGCAATATAATCTGAAAACCAATAAAAAATCTAGTTTTTTTCTTGTTATTTGTAATTCCCTCTGTTTTTCTGCTATTTCAGCATACAAATCCGATGGCAAGTGGCAGTATATCACCTACAAAGATTTATTCGACCTTGTAAGGCGGGCCGCTAAAGGATTCATTTCGGTATATATCGGCCCTATACACAGATTATCATAAGCCTACAGAATATGAATATTTATTTTTGAAACTATCCTATTAAGCCGTTGGACACAGTAATCCATTATTTTGGTTTTGGACACAGTAACCCACTGGTTAGATTGCTCGCCTTGTGTCGCGGGGGTTTCCTGTTCGACCCTCATATGAGACATTTATTTTGTCATTCACTCACATTTCCCGAGCGTAATCGATTGGTTTTTGGTCGTTCGACATTAGCGATAAATATGTGAAATATTATTCATTCATTCATTCATTCATTCATTCATTGCAAGAAATATACATAGCGTCATTCAAGGTAGGCCTATCTGCTCAGGAGCGCTCGTCTTAAGATTGCAATAAAACGTTTCAGAAAAACCTAAGGCAGCGTGTTCAAAGGCATTCCAGACCGAAAGGCCAACAACAGAAAAAGGACGACATCCTATTGAACGATTTCTTTTATCACTTACGTATATAACACAGTCTAACAAGGCAACCTAGAATATACGTTTAATCGTAGGCTACTAGATTTTGCTGCTAGCACTTTGATATTTGAGGCTGTTGCTCTCACACATACTCATATGCAACGTTCGTAAACTGTGCTGCAAAGCAGCTCACTTAGCACTGAATAGTATCGGTTGTCAAAGCAAAACCAATGTTGCGCATTAAGCCAGTATTAACCGATATAACCTAAAGTTCAGAACTGTGTATTCATCTTAATTCATTAATGATTTCTTATCAGTACGGCTTACAAAGATTCTCTGGAGTCGCTATTATTGGACGCAACGCCCCTGAGTGGGTAATCGCCAATTTTGCAGCAATATATGCAGGGTGAGTATGGTATGGTCTACCTGAATAGTTACATGTGAGGTATTTTACAACCTCCAAAGCGTATTGAAATAACGCTGGCACATTAACTGTGACTAAACTAGCAACAAAATCTACTGCCGCTCTCGTAACAAAAGACAGCGCGAAAAGATTTTGTTGTTAGTATGTGTTACAAATGTCATGGATAAATTCATAAATGCAAGAATTTTGTTTCGAATTTTCAAGTACTGTTGTAATTGAACTACTTGTTAATTAACTAGACGTAATAAAAACCAAAGACTTATCCAGAATTTGGACAACGTTACAAATCGCTGGAGCCGATGAAGACCGACCGATTGACTCTCTGGCAGTTGACGACTGGTGCTATTATAAACAAGCATTTAAGATTACGATCACAAACATTTACTACTAGGACACAGATTATTGTATGTATATTCCTTGTGTTTCTCGTATGACTCCCAGCGGAATCGTTGTTCCGATATCGACGGCACTTTCAGTCGACGACTGTTGCAGCATGATACAGAACACACGCTGTAGCATAATTGTCGTCGGTTCGTCCAAAGAGTTGGACAAGGTCGCGCAGATTCGCGACCAACTGCCTTACATCCAAGCCGTCATCAAGTACGGCGAAGATGACGGCGGGAAGCCAATTTCCTTTTATGCGGTAGGAAATTACTATTTGGATTTGTAGTTAGTAACTTCCATCGCGTGGTTGTCTTACGCATAAAGTACCAATCAATCACCTCAAAATTCAGCTATTATTAGATCAATATCTACAACAATAGTACTTAAATACAGACGGGCATCCTACTGTGGTTAAGCAATAGGAAAAAGGTAAAATTTGAAAATGATAAGATATGTTTAAGAGGTTATTGTTTGAATTATACGATGGACTTGTGCATTGCATCCTCTATTGCAGTGGGCCACCCTTGCAAGTCTACTCGTCTAACCAGATTTATTTTAAATTTACTCTGTACACTAAATTAGCTTCCTTTTATGACACAACTCACTTTTCCCTGCATTTGACGTTATTCACTCTGGCCCATAAACCAATCTTACCGTACTTAGCTTTCCAGCCGCATTCATCGGATCAGTGAGGAGAGTTTTGATGTAACTTCGACGAGAACAAACGATAAATATAATTAAATAACTTAGATCAAATGAGGAATTGCACTATTTCCATTCGATGTTTTGCTGGATTGAAGTTTGACATTTGTTCCATTAGGCGGCCTCAGTCATCTCAACTTTCTGATTTTGCCGTCTTGTGTAATATTTTGAAGGCGATACAGAAGTCACAAGATTTTTAGATTAGGGGCCATCCATATAATTATTACGTACTCAGAAATCCGGGAAAGTTGTACCCCTCCCCACTCCCTGTTCGCACGCGTACTTTTTCCACCCCACCCCACCTGCGTATGTACAGTTGACGCACCCCCTTCCAAGACCAGCTGCAGAATGTATCAGTACCACAGGTCCAGGCATCGACTGTCTCCACTTTAGGACAGATTGAAGGATGAGTAATCCATGGACTCACTGTTGAGTTGTATGATAGTTTAATAATAGCGTTCAGAGGTAAGGTGGCATACAAGTGACACATCTCCCACAGTCCTACTTCCTCTGGTGGTAACGGATAGCTGGAAAGACTGAACTCTAGCTCAATTGAAGGCCAATCAATTTGCGTACGTACATTATCAGTAGACCCCCCCCGTTCGCAAGCGTACGCAAGCATATGCATTTCGGTTACCCCCTCCCCAATGCGTACGTAATATATGGATGGCCCCTTAAATTATATTAGATTAGGTTGGATTGTATTTTGCTGCATTCGGTTGGATTGGAGCAAACGACGAATCATCTTAATTGATGCACTATATAATATCACTTTGGCGCTCTATATGTTCCAAGAATTGCTTAACTTCGAGAAACGGTTGTCTTGTATGTTCAGTGGGAGCAGCTGTTGGCGATGGGAGAGCACGTCGACGATGAACGTCTCAAGGAACGAATTGCATTCCAGGGCCCGAACTTATGCTGCACCATCCTTCACACGGTCAGAGGCAAAAGTTCAAGTTTAAAATAGTCAAAGTTCATTCTCGGACACTGCCTGACTTTTCCGTGTCCAGAGCATCGTCTGTGTTTATTCTTTCATCCTTTCTCTCGCCTCGTTTGTCTCAACCCATCTATTTATCACTCCCTAGGATTTTCATTAAACACTCCCACCTCTTCAATAAATCGACAAGTCCACAGCTCTTCCACTGGAGAATCTCTAACCAAATATTTTACTTTCGGTTTCTTAAATAATTTATACCTGTGCCCAAGAGGCGTCTTGCTTAGAGCTGATTCAAAGAACCTCTCCCTCTGCACTGCTTTCGTTTCAGTGTCAAGCTTGTAGGTCTCAAATAGTCTCCTCTGCTCCTCCACTCTAACATTGTTAGTCCACAGTTTTTCAACCTTTCTTTATGGCTGATATCTTTGCACTTTTTCTAGTTGACCATTGTCATATTTCAGGTATGAATGCATACCTGTATGTAGTATTCTGACCATAGTTCGAGAATTCGCATTTTACGAATTTTAATATATCACGAATTTTAACGAATTTCAAAACTGGCAACGAAATTTTATTATTTGTTACTTTTCAACTTTTTAAGCAAGTAAATGTCAGTGTCATAGTCATTAGGCAATCAATCAATCAATCAATCAATCGTAAAAGATAGCTGACTAGCAACACAACAGTACTGATATTCAGTTAGGGCCTACTGTTCTACTTAGAGTCTTCAACTTTGAATTCTATCATAGCTGGGGTGTGACTGTGAGTGTCAGTCAGCAGAACAAAAAATCACCAGTACCCCAGCTCCAGTGTGACCAGTCAGTCACTGACACAGCTTGTAGAAAAAAATGGTTAAAGGGTTGGCAACGTTCACTGAACTGTGTCTTTTTCATCGTCCTCTGATTCTGAGTCAGTGGTTTCTGTATTTTCGCTATGCAAATGCTCCCGAATTCGGGCAGAACAACCAAGAAATTCCTTGTCATAAAAACAACACTGTATTTTCTAATTATCCTTTTCCTTCTCCTCCAAAATCATTAGATACTTCCACTACGGTCCATGTTCTTTCATCTTTGACAAATAAGGTTTTAACTAAATTAACTCGTTACGTAATTAACTTTAATATTGAATTTTACATTAAAAATTCTAAGCAGAAGCTTAACACAACAAATCGGGACGTCACCACATTTGTTGTTGCCTACGCTGCTTTTTGCAAAACGCCACTGTCAATGTAAAAAGGCCCAACAATGGCCCAACGAACTTTTACAAATTTTTACGAATTTTAAAACCAAAAGTCACGAATTCTCGAAATATGATTCTGACTGTGGCCTAACCAGTGATTTGTACAACGTAGCATTGCATGTTTTTATCTTCTTGCTTACCTTTTCAGCCTGGAGCTACAGGACCACCAAAGCCAGTCATGCTGTCTCATGACAACGTAAGTTCACACGAGTTGGTAGTAGGCTACCAAGGATAACAATAGTGTGAAAAGCGACACGTATCAATGTTGGATTACCTGTAAAATGCATGGTATATTCGTTGCATTTTTATGAGGTACAGTTAATGATAAGAGGTGCATATTTAAGTAGATAAAAATTCATAATCCATCCACTGCACAGCAGATGTTACACAGTTGGAATTCAGTTTGTTAGGATGTGCGAGTCTGAAAAGAAATTTCGCGATAAATTGGCTACCAACGAAAACAGCAAAAGCAACAGCGGCTTGTGAGAGCCCAGGTAGCTTCTGAGAATCGACAGGACTCCTGCCGCCCTATCTTGCTCAGTCTACCCAGTGCAGTGCATATTTTAACGGTATGACTAGTGGGACAAATGTCCCAGTAGTTTTAGGATTTGTCCCAGTAGTTTGGGTGATTTGTCCCAGGTAATACTTTATGGATCAGCCCGGTTTACATTTTCCACTGAGTACCGAATCCGAGTAGTTGGATGTACTATTTGCCGGATCCGGGTACGAACCGAGTACCATTTGTTCCACATGTGAAGCTTCACATTTCAAGTAATGAAAAATTATCGAAATAAATTTCTGTACTTGTAATGACTGACTAATACATTTTGAATTTAAGAAATAAATTAAGTGGACTTGACTTCCGTTGTGGACTTCCGGCGTTGGTGGTTTTTACTTTTCTTCTTCAAAAATGAATATGCTGCATGAAGCTCAAAGCTGATATTATGAGCCTACAAATTCTGTCATGTGAGGCAGACAAGCAGCTATTTGTGTGTAGGTCTACAGTATTTGCCGAGGCGAATTATACGAAACACACAAGATATTCGGCCGAGGCAAATGTCCGAGGCGATTTCCGTCTGACCCATATAATACTCTACTTTTAATGTTATTTTACAATATTAGAACGAGTGGTCTCTCACTACAACAATCTGAGAACGAGCCATCTACTGTCAATATCTTTGGATACCGTTAATGATAAGTTATTTATATCAATCAATGGAGTAGGCACTGCATATTTCCTTCCTAGCAAAAACAGACACGAAAGACAATCGGATCCGGACATTTACACCATGCAGTTCTACGCTCACAAGTTTTCCGCAATAACTGATCTTTACCATCAGGGAAGTTGCTGTGACCGAATTCTATCTTAACGAACAGTAACATAATAGCTGACTTATACTCCAGTTACATTCTATGAATGTTTCTTTGGGGGTGGACCCATTTTGTTGACCCATGGGGGAGCTTATGATGCTCTCTCTCAGAGACGCCCGCAGGCTTGAAAAATTGGACGCACACCGCTATCGTAAACAAATAATTTGGCAGTTCGGTAATTATTATTATTATCATCATCATTATTATTATTATTATTATTATTATTATTATTATTATTATTATTATTATTATTATTATTATTATTATTATTATTATTATTATTATTATTATTATTATCACGTAGGCCTAACTATAATAACAACAACAATGATAGTGAAAATTAAAACAATTTTCTAATAAAATTAATAGGGGCCTACACGTGACGGCCAAGATGGCCGCATGTTTTCTGTGTGTGTCAATTTTGACCATTTTAGTTGAGAATCCGTTGACTGGGGTCTTCCTGTTTGCGGGACCTTGCCTGTGGTGACTCTTCTAGTAATTGTTTTTCGAGCTGTGTTAGTTTTTGACTGACTCTCTGGTCATATTGACTCTAACATCATTGGCACAGGGAGCGCCTCTGAGTAGTAATCTTGAAGGGGCACTACATAAATGTCTGGAATAAATAAATAAAAAATATTCCACTGCGACGATCTATTTTGTTGTTTCGTGTTGTATTTCTTGTAGTTTGTTTGGACGGCTCGTACGATGGGTCGTCGGCTGAGCTGCAGTGTTGCGTCTGGAATAACGATGTGCATAATGTCTTATGCTCATGTTAGTGGTCTCATCTTTAACCTCTATATGCCGCTGCTGTTCGCTTCAACCGTCTACTTCATTTTCTCGCCGGTATTCTAAGATTCTTATTCGTTTGAGATGGTGTCAGTAGCCCATAGGTCACTGTCGTAGAGAGATCAATGATTATTGTCAATTATTGAGTGGGTGAGTCTGTGAGTCAGTCAGTCAGTCAGTCAGTCAGTCAGTCAGTCAGTCAGTCAGTCAGTCAGTCAGTCAGTCAGTCAGTCAGTCAGTCAGTCAGTCAGTCAGTCAGTCAGTCAGTCAGCCATTCAGTCAGTCAGTCAGTCAGTCAGTCAGCCAGCCAGTCAGTCAGTCAGTCATTCAGTCAGTCAGTCAGTCAGTCAGTCAGTCAGTCAGTCAGTCAGTCAGTCAGTCAGTCAGTCAGTCAGTCAGTCAGTCAGTCAGTCAGTCAGTCAGTCAGTCAGTCAGTCAGTCAGTCAGTCAGTCAGTCAGTCAGTCAGTCAGTAGAAAGACGATCGTCAGTCTATCGGTCAATTAGGTATCGCATCGTGTCTAGAAATTTATAAAGCGCCTCTTTCAGTAAGGACTATTCAGAGTCGCCCTCAGTGCAGGAGCTCCGTGGAAACGAAACGTCTCGAGCAAGCGAGAAATGCTGTGGAGATACCCGCCACAAGTTTAACCCGCGGTGGAGGGGAAGACCATTCCAAGCAGAGGAACCTGAGACTGCAAAATCCCGGCGTTGGGCGAGAGTGGTCCTTGCATAGGCGACAAAACGGTACAGACGGTCAGTAGAGCGACACGGACGAACAGAATCTCCAGAGAGGTTAACGGATGAGGTCAGAGAGGTATTTAGGGGCAACTCCTAATTGAGATTTGAACACCAGCAGGAGGATTTTATACTGGATACGCGAATTAATCGGCAGCCAGTGTAGAACTTCAGTCATATACGTGGAGATGTGGCAAAACGAGGAAGGCGTGCTATGAATCTAGCAGCAGCGCTTAAAACTGATTGAAGAGGGGAGAGGTGTAGCATGGGGAGACCCATCAGGAGCGAGTTTCAGTAGTCCATCCGAGAGGACATAAATGCATGGACGATGGAAGTAAAGACAGTAGGTGTAGTGGATCGCCTGATAGGTCTCAGTTGAAAGAAACATGAGCAAGTCACATTTGAGATATGTTCGGGAAGGTAAAATAGGAGTTAATAGTCGCACCAAGGTCACGAACGCTGGAGGAGTAGGTATAAGAGGGTAGCTTATCGGCCAGTAGAGAACAGTCAAGGGTTTGTAGTTGTTAATTAGTCCCAAACCAGATCGGGTGTGTCTTGGTGGAATTTAGGCAGAGTCGGTTTGCCGACATCAAAAACGTGTGAGTCATGGGAAAGTGCATCAATAGAGGAAACAATGGAAAGCTGGTCAGATGGAGGATAATCAGGTAGTCAATCAGTTACCTGCGGTAAATATATTATATTAGCAACACGTAGGCAGCTATTCTCTATTTCTTAAAATGCCAGTCAACTGTTGTTCAAATGACTCAAAAGTTTGTCAATGGATATGTTTAATTGGGCTCAAGAATATCTTCGAATGGACGAGGGAAGTGCAGCCAACCATGCTCTACGCTCCGCGCCTTATGTGGGATGAACTGAGGCTGCAAATGACGTCCTATCTAACACGATCCCGTTTCGCGCGAATACTCTACTGGTGGGCCAAGTCAGTCGGCCTCAGAGGATACAGAGCCATTTTAAGGAGGTTAATTATCATCATCACTACTAATTTCTAACAGCTATGGTACCAGTGTCTACAACACAAGGCTTCAAACGATGACGCACCAAATCCCAGATGTATTCAGGTCATTATCCATTTGCTCTAAACTCAGGACTCTCCTCTTTGAAATTTCTTATATACCACAGGATCCATCTTTCCAGGCCGACTGATTATCTGGATGTATGCTTGATTATGAATTGGTTAGGTGAGCCATCAGTTTATAGAAGTGATTAAATACAGTTACATTTATAAGTACTGAATGGCTAACTGACTGACTGACAGATAGATTTACTGATTGACTGCCTCACTCACTCAATGAATGCCCCTCTGACTGACGCACTGACTGACTGACAGGCTCTCTTGGTCAGTCACTGAATATTGACATGAGATGCCGTTAAATCTGTAGGCGTCCGATGCCAATCTGTTGGACGTTGGCAAATGCTCTCGTTTACCGGAAAATCCGGACTAAACTCGGCTTGCAGAACAATCGCGAGATCTTCATTGGTGGTGGCATGATTTCGTTACAAGAACTCGAGTTCTTCGCCAGTCTCAACATTCCAGTACTCGAGATTTACGGAATGACGGAAAGCACAGGTCGGCCGATCACTTCCTGCTATCATCAAAATGAACGTAAAGTGGTGTGCGTTAGATAGGGTCATCTATTCAATAGGACGCAATTCGGCAATTAAGGCATCGATCTGCAGAGAGTTGTCAGTAAAACGATCATGGAACGGTGTTTACACGCACTCCTCTCACCCTCTGATGAATATATCACCAGTATACCCTACAATGACTTTCTTCGCCGTGCCAATCATTCTTTTTCCTTTCCTTAAGATACCTAACCTACCCGTAGACTGCCTTATCTTACCATACGTTATCTGACCTTACTTGGCTCGCCTTATATTACACTTATCTCTCCCTATGGCACCAATTCTCCCATTACTGTACATTACCTACAATTACCATATGCTACAGTATCTATTTTAGAAAATTGGTATAGCAAACTACTGGTCAAAGTACGCTGGGGTAGCTGCTATTCGCACTGCTTTTCAGTAACATTTGGTACGAGACAGGGGAGTGTTCTATCACCCTCCCTCTTTAGCATATTTATCAATTTGTTTGTTGTTCGAGTACGCCAACTTGTTCTAGGATGCCACATCAATTCCATATTTATTGGCTGCCTGCTCTACGTGGACGACATGTTATTATTATGCACTTCTGTTAATGGGTTGCAAAACATGCTTGACCTATTTATGTCTGTTTCTAATGATTTGTCGCTGTAGTTTAATTCTTCCAAATCTTGTTGCATCACTGCAGATAAATCGGCTAAACTTGCAATTGCTCCCATGACTCTGGGGGACGCCTCGATTCCATGGGTGCATTCAATAAAATACCTGGGTGTGATGATTAACCAAGGTAAATCGCTTAGTTTTAACACAGAACCTGTGAGACGGTCTTTCTTTTCCGCCTGTAATTGCATCTACGCACGTGCTAAAGATCTTAACGAGCTGGTTCATCTATCCCTGCAAGAAAGCTATTGTTTACCAATGTTAACTACGCCTTAGCCGTAGTTAGATTTACGGTGAATCAGGAAGATGAACTAAATGCATGTTGGAACTCTGTATATAGAAAGTTATTTGGTTTCAATAAATGGGAATCTGTTAAAGGCTTCATCTGTGGTCTTGGCAGATTGGACTTGCATCACATTCTTAAGAAACGTCGCATGATGTTCTATTGGCGAATAGCTCGTTCAACATCTAACCTTCTTAAAAATATTTTATGGTGTTACTTTGGCGAGCATTTCCCTTATGATTCCGAACTCCTTGTCATTTTGAATAGCAAATATAGTCTCACAACAGCCATTAACGATCATTTTCTTAGTTTGTGCGTTTGAAATTATGTTTAATTTTCGTAGTTTGTGCCTCTGAGGTCTTTTTAATTTTCGTAGTTTGCGCGTTTGAAATTCGGTTTATGCAGCGTGTAAGCTATGTTTTACTACTGTGTAATTTGATTTGTTCTTTCTGCCTTCGGGAGTAATAAAGTGCTCATTACCTTATCTTTTCATAATTTACCCAAACACATCCTACTTTTCCTTACTTTACCTTACCTGACCTTATATGACATAATTTTTCCTTACCTTGCCTTACCAAAGATTTCGAGACTAACGCTTGTTAGATGTACTGCTTTTGTTAATGTATGGTTTTAACCACGTGTTCCATCGTGAGATGTTTTCTTTTTAGGTCCTATTACGGTGTCGGCGATTCCAGATATGGTCCGTATCACATCCGTTGGAAAAGACATGGAAGGCTGTTTCACCAAAATCATGCAACCAGACAAGAACGGAGTGGGGGATGTAAGTAACCTCAGATTGTCCTCACGCCCTTATGAGTAACTCCGATAGCACAGATGCGCAAAAATTTCCTTGACAATATAAACATAAAAGGTCGGTAGCTTGGCTCAACCGACGTGCACGCTTTTACGGAATTTAGTTTCATGAGTCTTACAGTTTGGACTGAATGGTTGAATGACACTGAATCTAATTAAATACAACCTAATGACTTCCCAAGCGCAGTTATCTTGATGCTCTTTTCATAAGCCATCAATTGATGGTCGTTTGAAATAAATTGTAATCAATTGGTGTTCAGTTGTTTGAAAAGACTGGAAAAAGTTCGATCAGTCAGGAAACTAGAAGTCAAGGCATGTGGAAACATACAAGTCTTAGACATTACATATAGATCTGACAAAATGCTCGTAACTGGGCAGAGCATTGTGAACATACAGAACTAGACCATGACTTGTGAAAATTTGGGAATACACAACTCGGCTCTGAAGTGTAAACTCTGAGATTTGGGCAATGAAATCTGAAATTATTGTTCACCTGTGGAACTGGGCGGTGAGAGAGAGTGAGAGAGACAGACAGACAGACAGACGGAGACAGAGAGAGAGTGTGTGAGATCTATACAGAACCGCGGAGATGAAGTGATATGCAGATAATGGCAGATATTTTCAGAGTTCGTTAACTTGTAGATTCGAATACGAGGTCGCAACGTGTTCATGGGATACCTGAATGAACCGGAGATGACCAATAACGCGTTTGATCAGGAAGGTTGGTTCGATACGGGCGATTTGGCCAGGAGAGACGATGACGGATTCCTGTACATTACTGGGAGACCCTCAGGTATGCTTATGAGTCTCCCTGGCAGGATAATTGATGTTGAGTTAACTACTACTCTCGTGTATGTTTTTTAGTCTCAGGAAAACTACAATAAATTGTATTCGAAGAGATTATTAGTTTCAACTAAGCTAATTAGTCTCAGGTTAGCTAATTAACCACAGGTAAGCTAATTAGTATCAGGCAAGCTATTATGTATGGGTTTCAAGTAAGCTAATTAGACTCGGCTACGTTACTTAGTCTTATAAAGTTAATTGAATGCAGGTAAACTAACAAAATAAGTAAATAAGTAAAAATCAGTAAAATTTATTAGTTCCCATAAGCAAATAGAAAAAAAACACGCAGGAATAATCATCGCTCTAGTCCAAAAAGACTAAGTCGTTTCATGCATTGTTATGGAATACTTGCATAATACATAAATAAGTTTTGACAGGTGTGATTAGGTGCGTAGGTTTAGCTATTGTTCAAAAAAGAGAAAGTACTTTCGCCCTGTTGGCTGTGAAACAACACATTTTGGTAATGGCAATTAATAAATTAGTGAAAATTTCTTTAAAAAAAACATGTTAAGCTTTGTGTTTGCTAATCTTTAGGCTTGGTGACTTTGGAAAATGGCGAGACAATACCATCAGGATCTATTGAGACTAGCGTTCGAGAGGCGCTTCCATTCATTCGAAACTGTATGTTGGTTGGAAAAGGCAGAGCCTACTTAGCCATGTTGCTGTCGATTAAGGTAAAACTCGCGTTGAGCCGTCAGGATTCGCCTTAGCTTAGTGCATGATAGGAATGTTTAATAATAAACGGCGTACGAGTATTATTATACGATTCAGAGAATCTATAATTAGTTTGCATTATATAGGGAGTCGACGGTTTAATTGTAGATATTTCAACATAAGCCTCTGTACGCATAGCCACAAAGCAGGTGGCAAATATATTTGAAAATATTCATATATGCCCACCTGTTTTTGTCTACGTTTGTGCCTGTATCTTCATATTTCTCGGTCCGTCTGATCCTGTATGTGACTCCTTTTAGGTGTATGTCCGTATCTTTGCTTCTATGTCTCTTTATATATATATATATATATATATATATATATATATATATATATATATATATATATATATATATATATATATATATATATATATATATATATATATATATATATATATATATATATATATGTTTGTTTCTATGGCTGTCTGTCTTGTCATCACTTCCTGCGTCCCTCAGTCTGTAGATTGTCTTTGTGTCTTTCTCTTCCTTTTTTTGGCTTTTCCACTTTTCCAAGTAGCTTCCTCTGAGTGACCTAGAGAACGCCATCATTTTGCCTTTCCCTCCACTCCTCTTCCATCTGCTTCCTTTCCAGACGGTAGTGGACTGGCAAACGTTCGAAGTCTCGAATACCTTAACTCCGGATTCGCGACAGTGGTTTCAGAAGCTGGGATACGAAGATGAGAGCATCGATCAGTTTCTGCAGAATCCAGATAAAAGAATTCTCGACAAAATCCAATCGATTATCGATCGACTAAACGCCACAGCGCAACCATCTCACAAAATACAGAAATGGACGATACTTCCTAAGGACTTCTCTGTTCGTGGAGGCGAAATAAGTAAGTATTGTACTGCATTCTATTGCATTCTATTATTTTGTGCAGGGATGTATGCAACAATATGGTGCAACACATCACCACACTCACTGAAGGCTACTGTGCTGGCCTTTGAAAAAGTCCTTCACTGACAATTGCATCACATCTTAGAATAAGATTCAATTGTGCTAGTGATAAATGCAATAAAATAATAATAATAGTAAATATAAATAAAGTAATAGATAATAATAAAAATAGTTTTATTATTTTATTTTATTATTTTGGAACATCAGGGATTACATCCTCATTGAATAATAATTACAATAAGAATAACCATAATACTCATTATCATTACAATGATCATAATGCACTTTGGCATCAGTTGGGAACGTCTCTGAGTAGTGTCTGTTTGAATGGTACAATATTATTATTATTATTATTGTTATAATTTTCATAATTATTATTATTATTATTATTATTATTATTATTATTATTATTATTATTATTATTATTATTATTATTATTATTATTATTATTATTATTATTATTATTATTATTATTATTATTATTATTATTATTACGAACATTTTTAACGCGCGCAAAGTCACACAGAAATGCGAATCTGAATATAATTGCATGAGTGATGTTCTTTAAAAGTAAATTAATCCAGTATTGCTTGTCTATGGTCTGTTTTCAGCTTGGACCTTAAACATCCGGAGGTTTTACGTTGAGAAGATGTACGCTGAAACCATCGACTCCCTGTATGTTGAGAAATGACAGCATAAACACTCGTATTGTTTAGACACTAGTGCTTGGAGCGAGACAAAACTATCATGTACTAACCCTAAGACGCTTAACTCTGCTTACGAATGCGATAATCGACAGACACTGAGTCATATTATTGGTCCGCGGCGGACAAACGCATAGCTCTAATCACGAATATAGTGTGTGAGCTTTGTGTATTATGTTGTCCTGTTTTGTGATTTATGTTGTGGTTTACATGACTCGGCCTACAATTAAATCGGTTAATCTGCTACCACGGAAGTGTTCGCATTTTCTTTTATTTACCAAATAATCTCATTGTATAACAAGAATTCTCCGCTCTAGTAATCCGTTCGTATCGATCAACGTTGAAGTCATTCACACTGGAACTGAATCGACAGTTGATGTGTTGTGTGTTTGTGACATTATGTTCCTACAGAGATCACTGAATAGGCCAGAGGATACGAAAAGATCTCTGTACAACTCTGCCTGGGGTAGTTATGTGCAAAATAACAAATGCAGGTATACTCGAACACAAACAGTTCTATACATTTCTAGAGTTTCATCAATATTTGACGACGGTGATGAGCTCTTTTTAATATGTTGGTAACCTCGATGAGTTTGATGAAGTAGAGCAATACTGATAACAAACGAAGTAGATTATGATGATTATGCTGACTATTTATTGTTGCCCATAATGATAAAAGCGATGATGATAATAAGGTTAAACAATAATGACGATGAAAATGATGGTAATGCTGAAAAAGACTAGAAAGTGTACACTGACACACTGTGCGTTGGAAGATGAGACGGCGATATAGATGACTGGTCAACCGCCCTCATATGACGAAGCTGAGAAAATGAAGTCGCTTACACATCATACCCATTGGCTGCCTATCAAGCTAAGGACTGACTTTGATCTTCTATTTTATTCAGCAGTAACTTCTCTCTTTTTCCACTAACAAACGTGGCTAAACTTGCTAAATGGAACCCAGCAAAGTTCAACTACTACCAAAGACAACGAAATGCGACATCCATATGTTTTATTACTTACAAAACCGTGACCTTATTGATGACACCTAACAGCCTCATTATCCTACGTCACATTATTAATTCGCTGTAGAGTTGCCATGGTAATTATCTATATCCCAAGATGACGTAACGTTCTGTTTTGTAAACAGAAGAAATTCAAAATATTTCGGTTTACAGGAAGACATACGAGGTAATACGGAGATCGATCTCATTTATGTCGGAGATATTGAACCGTAAAGATGAACAGGTTTTTGAGTAAAATACTTATAAACATATATTCATTAAGATTTATTAGTCAACATTGAAATTGGCCAACGGAGAGCCACGCCGGGCGAACATATTGCACTCTGACGCAGGCAGCTGCTTCTACCCTTGTCCATGCGTTTGTGGTTTCCCGTCTGGACTACTGTAGCGCCCTTTACGCTGGCCTCCCAGCTGCCCGCCTTGGGTGTTTGGACCGGGTTTTGCGTGCAGCCGCACGTCTTATTGGTCGCATCCCCAGATTTGGCCAGGTTTCTCTTTATATGCGGGATGTTCTGCACTGGCTCCCTTTCCCGCTGCGGATCGCCTATAGGGTCTCTGCACTGGTTAGGCGTTGTCTAGAGGGACTTGCTCCCCCATACCTGCGGGAGTTGTGTCGCTCTACCTCGGGGTCTTGCGGAGATCTGCTCTTCGCTCGGCTGACCAGGCCGAGCTATTGGTCCCCCGCACGCGGACAGCCATTATGCAGCGACGTTCTTTTTCGGTCGCTGGACCTGCAACCTGGAATGGCCTTCCTGTTGCACTTCGCCTGGTCCCTATGACTCACTCTACCTTGTTTCTTGCAAACTTAAAAACTACTCTCTTTAGCCGTGGTTGGACTAGGAGCGCTCCTGAGTAGATAACCTTGAAAGGGCGCTATATAAAAGCTCATTAATAATAATAATAATAATAATTGATCTCTTCATCAATATTTTGCGTGTCTCAATGATTTGATACTGACATTTTGATATTGTATTGTATTTAAACATTTATAAAGCGCCTCTAGGAGGGTAAACCGTTCAGAGGCGCTCCCAGTGCGCAAGCCGAGAGAAAAGAAATAAGTCTTGAGGAAAGCAATAGAAGATGAAGGGTTACTTATTAAAATTTGAGAGCGAGTAGAAGGAGACAGTGTATTCCAGAGAGAGGGACCAGTTGAGGCAAAAGATCGGGACTGAGCCATAGCTGTTCTAGTATGAGGAACTGAGAGATCAAATCTGTTTGAGGAGCGAAGTGGACGATACGAGGAGACAGAAAGAGGCCGGTGAATTACATCAATTAAATATTTGGGGGCGAGACCCCGCTGTGTCTTTGACACCAGAATAAGGATTTTGAACTTAATACGTGCAGAGAGAGGAAGCCAGTGCAGTTTCTCAAACATGAAGGATGAAATGCGTGAGTAGCGTGGCAGATATGGCCTAGATTCGATATTCAATATAGCCTAACTGATCTTCACAGAAATGAAGGACAACAGTTATATATTTCTGCGATTTTGTATACATGCGTCTCTAGTTTGAGAGTACAGCACCGACCTCTATTAGTTTGTTGTTGATTTTATAAGAGGAAGTGCGAGAGTCTAGGTGGATAGGACTGACAACCCACCTCTTCACATGCCGAGGTTAAGAGATATGAAATAGCTAAATATTCATACCCACGGATGCCTCTCAGGGTAGTTTAAGAGATTGCTCTTCCTCTTCTTTTTCATCTTCCTTTACTGCTTCTCCTCCTCCTGATATCTTTCTTTATTGAGATGTAGACCCTATTACATCGGTAGCTAGCAGCGCTGCCCGTTTGAATAGTACTGTTTAATCCCGGCAAATATACATATAATACCTTAAATATTTAGTCTTGATCGCAATAGCATCCTATTACGCAACGCGAACACTATTGACCTATGCCTTGGTGGTCAGGCATAGCGCTAGTTGGTTTCAATTCAGGTCTCAGTTGCTCTATATGTGAGCCAGCTATTTTTCTGGCAATTACTAACCAAACAAGCCATTTATTTCTGACGTGACTCAATTACTATCCGGACCAGCCAGTAACTGGTCAACTTCCATCAACTGATTTACCTCATGATCTTTTGATAGGATTTTTCCTGAATTAATTGCCATTACTGAATGAAAGCAGAGTCGATGACTGCGAGAAACATGAAAAGATCTTTGACTGACACGGCATTAGAAGCGGGAGGGTTGGAAATTAAAGAAGTGCGAAGGGCAACAACGCCTGCGTGGATTTCAGACAGAGGCCCAGGATCCCTCAGCCCCTCTGCCCGCCGCAAGCTAAGCGCCGACTACACCCAACGAAATCTCTTTCCAAGGACGTCAAGATCAAGTGAGAGTTACAGCGCAGATTATGATGATGATGATGATGATGATGATGATGATGATGATGATGATGATGATGATGATGATGATGATGATGATGATGATGATGATGATGATGATGATGATGATGATGATGATGATGATGATGATGATGATGATGATGATGATGATGATGATGATGATGATGATGATGATGATGATGATGATGATGATGATGATGATGATGATGATGATGATGATGATGATTGCTTACTGGCTGAATAATTTGTAATGGTTTATTCAGTTGACTGACTGATATCATGTGAGGTGGTGTTCTACCAATCTGATTGTCACCTGCATCCAGATACATTTTTCACGCCGTATAAGTATTACCTATACAATCAATCCTTTCACACTCCAAACCCGTAACTTCTATCCCTTTTGATAGGATTAATCATTTATATGGTGGGATCAATTCATCAATTGTGTTATGAATGCCAATCGCGACAACTGTTAAACAATATATAGACCTCCAAAATGCTTCAGAATTACGTCTACGTTAACACTAATGCACTAGATCCACGTAAACGTTTTTTGGATAAGTAGCTCGTTTAAACCCCATCGGTTAAGTAACTCAATGAATGCGATCGCAGTCATACATAGCACTAGGTACTGATATCTATATTAATAAAGCGAGAATTCTGTGTGTGTGTGTGTGTGTGTGTGTCCCTCTGTCTGTCTGTTTGACCGGGCTTAACTTCTACAATTTTGCACCTTTTCACTCGAAACCTTCACTACTGTGTCGTCCTCGGCTTCGGACACCCAGTGGAGGGGTTCGTGTACCCCGTTTTCACCCCTACCACGGTGAAAATGCCCCAAAACTCTACCCACCCGACCGTCAATCACGCGCAAGCTCGCCTATTCCACTGCGAAGCGGTTCTATTTATGGCGCCGGTATTCCCCAACGTCATTAATAATACGCAGAAACGACACCGCGGTTCTATTTATGGCGCCGGTATTCCCCAACGTCATTAATATGCGCACAAGTTGTTTACTTTCGCACAAAATTTAATGACGATCGATTCGAAGTATATTCATCGTTTTACAGCAAAATTTTAACACATGTATGTTCAAAGACAAAGATCTAAATTATTTACAGTATATGAAACAACCAGTCTGCTTTACTAAGGGCGAGGTCGACTACAGACCGGCAGTGAGGGCTAGATTTCTGGCGTTTTCTTTAACACACCAACGCTCGGTTCACCCTCTTCGACTGCGAAGCAGTCAGTCCACGGGAGACTGCAAAGCAGTCTCCCCCACATGTGGCCAGACGCCACAAGGGCTTCCAAGACTGCGAAGCAGTCGCCGCCAGAGGGCGACTGCGAAGCAGTCAGTCCACGGCAGAGGTCGCAATACGCCAGAAGGCATATACAAGACTGCGAAGCAGTCTCCGCTGTACGCCAGAAGGCGTCTACAAGACTGCAAAGCAGTCTCCCCACAGGTGGCCAGACGCCACAAGGGCCTCCAAGACTGCGAAGCAGTCGCCGCCAGAGGGCGATTGCGAAGCAGTCAGTCCACGGCAGAGGTCGCTAGACGCCAGAAGGTGTATACAAGACTGCGAAGCAGTCTCCGCTGTACGCCAGAAGGCCTCTAACAAACTGCGAAGCAGTCTCCCCACAGGTGGCCAGACGCCACAAGGGCCTCCAAGACTGCGAAGCAGTCGCCGCCAGAGGGCGACTGCAAAGCAGTCACTTCACGGCAGAGGTCGCTAGACGCCAGAAGGCGTCTACAAGACTGCGAAGCAGTCTACGCCAGAGGTCGCCAGACGCCACAAGGGCCTCCAAGACTGCGATGCCGTCAGTCCACGGCAGAGGTCGCTAGACGCCAGAAGGCGTCCCCAAACTGCGAAGCCAGACGTCGCCAGACGCCACAAGGGCCTCCAAGACTGCGAAGCAGCCGCCGCCAGAGGGCGACTGCGAAGCAGTCAGTCCACGGCAGAGGTCGCTAGATGCCAGAAGGCGTCTACAAGACTGCGAAGCAGTCTCCGCCACAGGTCGCCAGACGTCACAAGAGCCTCCAAGACTGCGAAGCAGTCGCCGCCAGAGGGCGACTGCCAAGATTGCCAAGCAGTCGTTGTTGTTGTTGTTGTTGTTGTTGTTGTTGTTGTTGGTGGTGGTGGTGGTGGTGGTGGTGGTGGTGGTGGTGGTGGTGGTGGTGGTGGTGGTGGTGGTGGTGGTGGTGGTGGTGGTGGTGGTGGTGGTGGTGGTGGTGGTGGTGGTGGTGGTGGTGGTGGTGGTGTGAAACTTATAACCCCGGGCAACGCTGGGTAATCCAGCTAGTATAATATAAATGAGGCAATCAGAGGCGTCTATCCCCCTAAGTCATTGGAGCAATAAAATGATGGCACGCACACTGACAGATCTCCCTCCTATTTCTTGGATGGAACATTTGCTCCACGGTTTCTATGGTGTAGACGCCCCTGGAGACAATGACGTTGCACCGTAAGAAAGTAATTAGTAGCTTCTATATACTGTTAAATTACTTAACAGTTACTGGTCGACAACTATACAAAGACTTTTGTAGATAAGCTAGGTTAAGTCGTGTTGATAGTTTACCTAATTTACATGGCTGATTCAGCTTGACCTGATTACGGCCTAGTTTCAGGACACCATCGGTCTATGCCTTGACACTGACGCCATAGAAGTTACTAATTAATATAGCGTCAGATTACAATCGCTGTCAACAGATTATGACGATGTGCTTCCTGCTGAGAATTCGACGTCAACAAAAGTCGATCAACCGGTTAAACTGGAAATGGGCGAACGCACTCTTGGCCAGAA
Source organism: Allolobophora icterica (assembly GCA_963556255.1). Classification (NCBI taxonomy): domain Eukaryota; kingdom Metazoa; phylum Annelida; class Clitellata; order Crassiclitellata; family Lumbricidae; genus Allolobophora; species Allolobophora icterica. The sequence continues at coordinate 23,034,624 of OY744604.1, forward strand.
GCCCATCACCATCATGTCCGTTCTTCGTCTGAACTTCGAAAAATATCCGGACAGGCAAGCTTATGGTTAGCCTGCCACTTAAAGATTAATAGTAGCGTTCTAGAAATTACGCAAAACTAGGCGATCTGCTTTTTAAATTTGTGGTTTGAGAAATTATATAATGTTCAAAATTACGTAAATCTTATTTTACTGAAAAACGAAGCGAATCGTACTTGCAATTTAATCTGCGAAAGCATGAGAATTTTTTTATGCACACCCTTTGAATTCCAGTAAAACACTAAACCCATCCAATCTGATCTAATGTAGGCCCAATCGAATAAAATCTAGTTGAATTCAAATAATCAAATCTAATCGTTATCGTAATCATCCAGATTAACTGTCCAGACTCCAGAGTCGACAAGTGAGGATCCGAATCCGGTTACCAGAAAGACCAAAGATGAGCTGCTGCGGTTGGTGTCGCCGATGGCGAGATGCTGAAAAAGTGAAGGATTGTATGGATTCGGGGGAGGGGGTGGGGGATTAGTGTTATATAATAATAATAATAATAATAATAATAATAATAATAATAATAATAATAATAATAATAATAATAATAATAATAATAATAATAATAATAATAATAATAATAATAACAACGACATGCCATGATCAATGACGTGATTTGGCGGGCGTTCATCAGAGCCAAAATACCGGCCATCAAAGAGCCCAATGGACTCTCCAGAGCTGACGGAAAAAGGCCTGATGGAGTCACCATAATACCTTGGGCCAGAGGTCGATGCTTAGCGTGGGATGTCACGGTGCCAGATACATTCGCAGCATCATATCAGCATGTAACATCGCAAAATGCAGGTGCCGCAGCGGAAAAAGCAGCCCACAATAAGGAAAACAAATATGCTGCCATCTCACAATCGCATCATTTCGTCCCTGTTGCAGTCGAAACCTCAGGAAGCTGGCATGCCGAGTCGCTGGAGTTTGTCCAAGAACTTGGTGCCAAGATAAAAGCAGCTACAGGTGATCAGCGTGAGACCAGCCATCTGCTCCAGCGTCTGTCGGTTGCCTTGCAAACTGGAAACTCTTTATCTGTTCTAGGCACCTCGGATTTGAACAACAAGGATACCGCGCAGCGAGGACTGAATGTCGGTCTATAGCTTAGAATCCCTAGATACAGTTAACAATTCGTCTGCATATGAGTTTGTTGGTTGTACGAAGAAATAAATTTGTAGATAATAATAATAATAATAATAATAATAATAATAATAATAATAATAATAATAATAATAATAATAATAATAATAATAATAATAATAATAATAATAATAATAATATAATAATACTAATAATAATATTTATTCTTTAATTAAGCGCCTGCAAACGCACTGCGCTGTACATGTACATGTTATGCGATAAATCTTAACTACTAACAGAACAGACAGCCTGCAATACACTAAGCTATTTCAGTGACATTGTCATTCTGAGGGACTTGAAAAATAATTTTTAATTAAGAAAGTAGTCTTTTAATGGAACACACCTAACGCTATCAACGCAAGAAAGAGCTCTAAACATGGTCTCAGTTAATAACCTTGAAAAACTACGTTAGCTGGGTTGCACGTATGTGCGAGGGACACCCCGTGGGGACTTTTCCATCTGTTAAACTATCATTTGCTCACGAGTGAACTAGTTGTTCTTAGTAACTTTGACATCGTTTAGGCTAGCGATAAGCACCGACCATAATTCTATTGAAAGTCACTCTGTAAATGATCAGCTACATAGGCTACAGGAACTGAACTCAAGGCATAATCTGACGATGTTTGTCTTCCCAATTCATGCAAAAGCAGTTTTTTAGCGACTGTTCTACGATTCCACGCAGTACAATGGAATTCTGAACATTGATTCAGTTGCTACTCTGGCTGGGATTCCGATGATTTTTCCAGTTTTTTTTCGTATTGTTTTCTTATAGACGACCTTTCTCTTGTTCACGAACACAATAAGCATCATCCAGGCTAACGAAAATTGAGCCTCACATGAGATTCTCCCTGATGGCGCTATGCAATTGTCTGACACATATAATAATTACAATATCATCTGAAAACCAATTAAAATCTAGGGTTTTACTTGTCATTTGTAATTCCCTTCTTCCTGCTATTTCAGCATACAAATCTGATGGCACGTGGCAGTATATCACCTACAAAGATTTATTCGACCATGTGAGACGGGCCGCTAAAGGATTCATTTCGGTATATACACAGATTAAATGTAATTTTATTCATCGTATTTTGTTCAAAGATGCGTATTAATTAGTACATACTTCTCCTCTCAAAGCCATTCTAATATTACCGTGCTTCTGTAATCTGTTGCGTTATTGTCAACTGGATTTGTTGAATTAAACGAATAGGCCTTTCGACAGTGGCGTAAACAGACTTAATTTCAAGAGGAGGCAACTACGGGAGTCATCCAGGCGTAGTAGGGGTTTGGGGAGGGGTAGGGCCTACTTGGGGTGTGAGATATGTTTGAACTCTAAATCGCTCGTACGTACATTTTAGTGTAGTTTGAAGCCCTGTAACTGCTGTCTAAATCCATGTGTTTCATCATTCACGTCTGTTTCACTTAGTTTTTCAGCCTGGCTAATGCTAACAGTGGCGAAGCCTCAGCCGCCAACGGTTTTTAATTTTAAGCCATTGGTCAATCGAAGGTCCATTAGGCCCTATATAAAACAGCAAGAGGAGGCAACTGCCTCAAACTGGCTACGCCTATGCATATTGATATGAATATTGATATTATGATAGATTAACCTAAGCCCTACAAAAGTAAATATTTATTGTTGAAACTATCCTTTTATGCCGTATGGAACGACCATCTATTGGTTAGACTTGTGATGCGGAGATTTCCTGCTCGACCCTCACATGGGACGGTTATTGTGTAGAAACCTTTAACAAGTCGTGCACTCACAATTTCTTTGCGTAATCGACTGATGCTTGATCGTTATGTAATTGCGCATAATACATGTTTACAGGGGCGTCTATCCCCCTAGATCATTAGAGCAACTTCCCCTTTCTCCCTCTTCCCCCTTGGCCTTCCTTCCCCCAGTTAATGGTGGCACACACACTGACAGATCTCCCCCTATTTCTTGGATGGAACACTTGCTCCAAGGTTTCTATGGTGTAGACGCCCCTGCATGTGTAATAATATCCTATTAAAGTATTTATTTTGTCGTCTACGCAAACAATGTAATTTTTAACAAAAAGAACCAAGAGGAACAGCAATAGTTGAAGTTCTGACTTTTTCACATTAAATGCAACAAGATGAATCTGTGTTTCTAGTTCTTTTAAGAGAAGATTTTAGAATTTATCAAAGATATTTGGTCTTTAGACTTTACTCATGGCTATGTAGTTATGCATGCGTTCAATGGATTGTATGAAGTCTGTCTATGCAGTGAATAGTATTAGTTGTCAAAGCAAAAGCAATGTTGTGCACTGGGTTAGTATCAACCGTAAGAGTCTTTTAGAAACTGTGTATTTACCTGAATTCATTTGTGATTTCTTATCAGTTCGGTTTGCAAAGATTCTCTGGAGTCGCTATTATTGGACGCAACGCCCCTGAGTGGGCAATCGCCAATATTGCAGCAATATATGCCGGGTAAGTATGGTGTGTAGGACCATCGCAATAGTAGATGTTGTTGTATTTACAACATCGTAAATGTATTGAAATAACGTTGGTAATTTTTAACTTGACCTGCCAACAGGATCTCTCACCTGACTTTGTTAGGAGGATGTAAACAGATTTTATTCATTGTTTGTGCTTGCAATATCAGATAGGGTAAAGTGGGGTAATTTCGGCATGGAGGTAATTTCGGCACCCCCGAGTAGCCGAGAAAATATCATGCAGCAATAAAGCTGTATGGTGCGACGTCATAGGTCTGGACGGTATAATATAGAAAAAGTTATAAAACTTTGTAAGAATCGCATTTTTAGAACGATTGGTGAGTCATGTTTGTTTTGATGCATTTTGTTAACTGTATGTCAATTCAGAGACATCGTTGCTAAAAATTTGGTATCGCTCCTATAAATAAATGCATTGGTTTTTCTCCACATTTAAATATTCCTCTTCAGAACCCTGAGCGAATACAAAGTGTATAGCAGCCGATTATTTTTTCTGTGTACGGTCAGAATAATGCCTATCTATGAGGTAATTTCGGCATTCAACTCTTTTCTAATTCCGGCAGTGCCGAAATTTGCTCAAGGGTAGTGCCGAAATTACCATTCTGTCTTGCTTCAGTTGGCCACGTTTAAATAGACTTTTTAATTCTGTCAGCATCCGTTGCATAGTTAAAACGCTAGAGTATTTGCACAGGTAAAATGGATGTTTTGGTGAGATAACTGAGCCAAGCCCTAAATGTGGACGATATGCTCAATGGTCGAACAATGACATCAGCAGATGTCATTGTTCGCAGATGTGCTTGTTGAAGAGCGTCCAAAAAAGATCGCTAAACAGCTTGGAATTCCACGCCAAACTCTTCAGGACTATCTGAAAAGAGCTTGCGTGGACGGTGCTGTCGACCAACTAAGGCACGCAGAAGTCTTGAAAAGTTTGCCCTACAAAAGACAGTACTGTTGGAGACGGAAGAGGCTGCAAAGAAGAAAACTCAACGAACGTCCACTAGAGAAGACGAACAAGAGGAAGAAGCGTGAATTCTGCAGTAGCGGCAGCAGCTGTGAAAGACAAGTAATGACAAGGCTATATCGAGTTACAGAACGGTTTGCAGCCAGTAGTTTCGTCGACATAACTCCATGCCTGTTTTGCAAGATTCCGCATTGTAACGTTCGTGTAGACGAGGCCAGAAATGGGTGTGTGAAAACTCCACTTGCATCGACAACAAACTGTGGTAGTTGCGAGTAGACTTTAGATGTCGCAACTCACAAACGTCATGTTTATTGCACTGTAGGGCCTAAATGCTTCATAAATGTTTCCATTATGCTTGGTCATTTTTGTCGTCGTTAAATTGTTGACTTACTTTAGCTAGGATAAAGATTTGCCCAAAAGCACTCTTGCATCATGCAAGAGTGCCTCCACTCGCCCGTCCATTTGCACTATGACTCGGGTTTGTTTGAACAGTTTGTGAATTTTTTAATAAACATAAGCTAATCGTAGCATTGCGTGTTACAGTCATGACTGTAGAGTGTAAACAAATGCAGGTATATATGCCCCCCATAGGGTATACATTCATAGTTTATGCCTATCTGCTCAATTTAGTCATAAATGTCTGGTAATTTTCATGTCGGTTAATTTCGTCACCCCTGCCGAAATTACCCTACCCTGTGGCCGAAATTACCCAACCATGCGGGTAATTTCGGCTTTTGAATGTCTTCATTTCGCATGTTATAACATAAATTTGTGAAAGACGATTCACAGTTTGAAGGCGCCATTTCATAGCAGAGGGTTGCATCAAAATGTGGAAACTTCAATGTGTCCTACAGATGTGATAGCATTTTAAATATTAAAGAAATTGCTTAAGGTGCCGAAATTACCCTATTTTACCCTATTGCAAGATAATCTTTCATGCATTCGTCCATTTAGAGAATTTTTTCGAACTCTTAATTAGATAATGCTTTTATTGAACTGTTTTTTAATTAGTTAATTACAACAGTAATAGAAAACTGTCTATCATGTTAAGAGTTTACAAAGCAGGCAAGTAGACATTTCGATTTCTCTTCGAATGAACTCACGATAATTAAATGATTGATCGATTGACAATTCTGTCGTCAGGTATAACTGTATAAACACGGACGTAGGACTGATCCTTTAAAATGGCTCACGGAGTTCTTCATAATTTTATTGCTTATGTTTCTGATTTCAACCCTCAGAGGAATCGTCGTTCCCATATCGACGGGAGTTTCGGTCGCAGAATGTTGCAGTATGATAAAGAACACACGTTGTAGCATAATAGTCGTCGGTTCGTCCAAAGAGTTGGACACTGTGGCGAAGATTCGCGACCAACTGCCTAACATCCAAGCCATCATTAAGTACGGCAAAGATGACGGCGGGAAGCCAATTTCCTTTCATACGGTAGCAATTTACTATTTGGTTTTGTAATTAGTAACTTCCACCGCGCAGATGTTTTATACATGCAGTATTAATAAATTACGCACCAAAATTAATCCGTTATTGGATCAGTATCTAGAGGAATGGTACCGGGGTACTTAAAGAAAGAGAGGCAGCTTGTTGACGAAGTTGTTGTAGTAAAGCAACAGGAGAAATGTAAAATTTGAAAATGATAAGATATGTTTAAGAGGTTATTGTTTGAATTATATGATGGACTGATGTATTGCATCGTGTAAGCTTACTCTTTGTTTGGCTATTTTGCATAGTTACAGTTGCATACCAGTAGCCGTTATTTTTCAAAATTCGTTAGGTGGGCCTTATTTGCCAGAGTTACATTATATCAGTGGGACTTCCTTGCAACTCTACCTGGTCTAACCAGATCTGGTCTACGTTTACTCTATGCACTAATTTAGCCTCCTTTTATAACAAAATTTAACTCACTTTTCCCTGAATTTGACTTTGTGCAGGATTGGTTGGATCACCCCGCTACCTAAGATAATCTTATTGCAACTATCCTCCCAGCCGCTTCCATCGGATCAAAGAGGAGAATTTGATACATCTGCGAAGAAACTAACGACAATTAAATGGACCATTAGATAATTGAGAACAAATTAAGAATTATTGTACTATTCCATTCATTGTTTTGCCGGATAATAAGTGCAATGATTTCGGATTGAAGTTTGACATTAGTTTCACTTCGCAGCCTCAGTTCATCTCAGCTGTCGTATTCTGACCTTTCCTCGTGACTTTACTTGAAACTACCTTCGATAGCTGTCTTGCTTATGGAAGTCAGTAGATGTATTCAATTATATTATACTAGCTGGTTTACCCGGCGTTGCCCGGGGTTATAAGCCAACATCACCACCACCACCACCACCACCTCCACCAGTTAATGTGAAGTGAAATCTCTACGGCTGCGCCATCTGGCGAATCTTTAGAAATGCGTGCCGGTGACAGAGAATTTTCGGTGAAACACACAGAATCTTCTCGGGTGGCGCCATCTGGCGAATGAAAATAGGTCGACTCGAATTTTTAAGAAGTGGGGGTTTTTGAGAGGTTTTCGCCCGTTTTCACCATGGAAGCGGTGAAAACGGGAGACGCGAAGCCTCACACTGGGTGTGTAATGCTCACCCCGAGACAGTAGTGAAGGTTTGGAGTGAAAAGGTCGAAAGGTGTAGAAATGCATCCCGGTCAAAGATCGCTGTGACAGAGGGACAGACAGGCAGAGTCTTTGCTTTATTTATATAGATTAGAAGAGGTTGGATTGTATTGCTTTAGATTGGAGCAGACCAGGCATCATGCTAATTGATGTTCAACACAATATAACTATGACGCTATACAATTTTCACAAATTGCTTCAATTCGAGCAGTCGCTGGTTTGTGTGTGTGTAGTGGGAGCAGCTGTTGGTGATGGGAGAACACGTCGACGATGAACGACTCAAGGAACGAATTGCATTCCAGGCTCCGAACTTATGCTGCTCTGTCATTCACACGGTCAGAGCAAAACCAAAATTTGTTTTAAATCTCCCACCTCTTCAAGAAATCTAACCGTGATCCTTCCAATCTGCCGCAATTCAATTCTTTTCAACTTCTTTGTCGTCTGCTGCGTTTCCTTCTCTCTGTGTGATTATCCCGGACGCACGACTTTAACATTAAAGACGATCGGAATATTATATCCGGCGTTCTTCGTTAGAATATATGTTAATTATTTAGCGATGATCCTTTACATGTAATGATGTAGACAAATTGCTTGTGTGCGAGCCTATGTCTGTTGAATAAACGAATATTGGTTCACTGCAATACAATGTAATACAATTATAATAAAATAACGTACAATACAATGCAATAAAATACAATACGACACAATACAATGTTTACAATCTTCTCGTTTATCTTTACAGCCTGGAGCAACAGGACCGCCAAAGCCAGTCATGTTTTCTCAAGACAACGTAAGTTCACACAGCGCGAATTTGCGCGAAAGGAAACAAACTGTAACGATTACCTGTAGAATACACCTCCTATTCCATTTATAAGGCCTGCGCAATTATAGATAAGACATGCGCATTCCAGTAGTTAAAAATCCATAACCATATATTACAATTCCACTGCAAAACTGATGTTACACGGTTGTGATTCAGTTCGTTAGATGTGCAAGTCTTAAAAGAAATTTCTGAGACAAAAGTAACAACGACAATAATAATTATACGATTATAATAATAATTAGGGATATCCTTCGAAACAATGGAAAACGACCAGCTCTTATTCAATGATCGATGGGCAAGTACATCGCCTGGGACGTCACCAGCGTGCAGCCAAGTGCGGCGTTATATATATCCAGCTGATATCGATAACACCTAAAGGCGCAGCTGAACTGCCCGCTACTCGTAAACACACAGTAGGCCTATATTCATGCCTTTCTCCATCACACAGCCTCATACGTATGGCTCTTGAATCACTGGAACCAATCAATCGGACTGTTACTGAATTCGAACGCCGTATGTCCGCAGTTTCTGGTACTCGCATGAATTAGCATATCTCTTCCAAAGCCTTTCTGTTTGCACTCAAGGCAACAACACGGTGGGTTTTCTGCACACTTTTGTAGATCTCAATGAGAACGAAGACTCCAGAAGAAGTCCCTTCCGTTCATGAGTTAAAATAAAAATAATAATATTAATGATAGAGCCTAATCATTCCGGCCATTCCGGACACTTTTCGACATTAGTTAATTTTGAAGTCCCTGAGGGATCCTGTATACCTCGGGGCAAAAAAATAATACTAAGGGCCCAGCAGATGTGTTTCCGTTCTTCTAAGTTAATATCAAGTCTCTGAGAGATCAACTGTACCTCGGGGGAAAAATAATAAGTTTTATAATCATTGCATTTGCTCATTCCTATGATCTTTGTTGCCCTGGATAAAATGATTATGATGATAATGATGATGACGATGATAAAATAATAATAATTTTTACTATAAAATAATTATAATAACATAAAAATTGAAGCTTATCAAAGTTTTAGAGCTACTAACACCAATTAAAAATAATAATAATTATGATAATAATACAATAGGAAACGATACAAAGCTGCATTTCTTCCTCACAGCCATTATATGTCCACGGAGAGCTGTTAAATTCAAAAAATCCTGATCCTCTTCGATAAAATTATAAAGAAAATTATGTTGTTTCGTCTTGTGTTGTAGTTGGTTTGGACGGGTCGTACGTTGGGTCGTCGGTTAAGCTGTAGTGTTGCGTCTGGAGTGATAGTCTCTATAATGAGTTATGCTCATGTTGTTGGGCTCAGGCCCGCCGAGAGGGAGGGGCAGAGGGGGGCAAATGCCCAGGGGCCCGGCGACCTTTTAGGGGCCCGGGCCGGGCCCGCAATCAATTTATGAAAAATATTATAATCCGTTTTACAAAGTTTATGATTTATGCCTTTTTAAATATATTATCTGACGCTTAACTACAATCAGTTTAAACTTCAGACATCTGAATAAAATTTTAGTTATATATATAAATATAATAATTGTACGGTCTTACACGCACTTTGATTATTTCAATTTGTGTTTTTTTTTCGTACGACCGTACGATATTATATTTATATAAAGCCTAAAGATAGTTTAGAGGCCCGTGACTGTTCTGCCTATGGGCCCGCGACTGCTCTGCCTATGGGCCCGTGACTGCTCTGCCTAGGGGCCCGGAATTTCTGTCGGCGGCCCTGGTTGGGCTCATCTATAATCTCTACGTGCCTCTGCTGTTCGCTTCAACCGTCTACTTCATTTCCTCGCCGGTATTCTACACTTCTTACTCTTTTGAGACGTTATCAGTACGGTAGCTTAGTTGATGTATACCTGTCGGTGAGTGAGTGAGTGAGTGAGTGAGTGAGTGAGTGAGTGAGTGAGTGAGTGAGTGAGTGAGTGAGTGAGTGAGTGAGTGAGTGAGTGAGTGAGTGAGTGAGTGAGTGAGTGAGTGAGTGAGTGAGTGAGTGAGTGAGTGAGTGAGTGAGTGAGTGAGTGAGTGAGTGAGTGAGTGAGTGAGTGAGTGAGTGAGTGAGTGAGTGAGTGAGTGAGTGAGTGAGTGAGTGAGTGAGTGAGTGAGTGAGTGAGTGAGTGAGTGAGTGAGTGAGTGGGTGGGTGGGTGGGTGGGTGGGTGGGTGGGTGGGTGGGTGGGTGGGTGGGTGGGTGGGTGGGTGGGTGGGTGGGTGGGTGGGTGGGTGGGTGGGTGGGTGGGTGGGTGGGTGGGTGGGTGGGTGGGTGGGATTTGGGTGGGTGGGTGAGTGTGGGTTGGGTGGGTGGGTGTGTGGGTGAGTGAGTGAGTGAGTGAGTGAGTGAGTGAGTGAGTGAGTGAGTGAGTGAGTGAGTGAGTGAGTGAGTGAGTGAGTGAGTGAGTGAGTGAGTGAGTGAGTGGGTGGGTGGGTGGGTGGGTGGGTTGGTGGGTGGGTGGGTTGGTGGGTGGGTTGGTGGGTGGGTGGGTGGGTGGGTGGGATTTGTGGGTTGGGTGGGTGGGTGAGTGAGTGAGTGAGTGAGTGAGTGAGTGAGTGAGTGAGTGAGTGAGTGAGTGAGTGAGTGAGTGAGTGAGTGAGTGAGTGATTGAGTGAGTGAGTGAGTGAATGAGTGAGTGAGTGAGTGAGTGAGAGGGTTTGGAATGAGTGAGTGAGATATTCGGATAGTTAGTTGATCGCATAAATATTTCTAACATACTGTTGCAGCTAAAATTAAACAGTTAATCTCTTTCTTAAGATACCAGTTATTCAAGTGCAGTTTCTGGCGTGGCTTACACAATATCACTTATTTGTTTTTTAATGGATATGTTATTTGGGGGAAGAATATCTTCGAATGGACGAGGGAGGTGCAACCAACCCTACTCTACGCACCACTTCTGATCTTCGAAGAACTGAGGCTGCAAATGACCTCCTATCTAACACGATCCCGTTTCGCGCGAATACTCTACTGGTGGGCCAAGTCAGTCGGAATCAGAGGATACAGAGCCATTACAATGAGGTTAATTATAATTCTCATTATTAATTTCTAACTTCTATCTGCTGTAAAAGACCTCAAACGATGACAAATTATCATGGTTATTACTACTTGTAACTTCTGTTGCACAAATGATGACGCTCCAATACCAAGCAATAATCAGGTCAGTATGCAGAAAACCAGCCCAGTGAGACTCAGAGGAAGGCTACGTATATCATGGTGGTTAGATATTTCGAAAAAGATAAGTCTAATGCTCAAAGCAGACTTAGCAGAGTATGTTTCTGCATACTCAGTCAATTTCTTGCACACGCGAAAGTTCGCATACAAACAATTGGCCACTAAAAATATTGACTGATTAACTAAATGACTTGAAACTCTTTGTGTCTGTTCCTTCGGATCAGTCGCTTATATGTAATTTCCTTATTCACCATAGGATCTCTGCATAGATCCCTGTTTCTGCTTATGTCTCTGATTACGGGTTTGTTTTGGTGCTCCATCGGTTGATAGAAGGTACTAAATTACACTTACATAAAGACACTGACCAAATATTCACCCACTCACTCACTTACTCATTCACTATCACTCACAGATTGACTGGCTGACTCACTCACCCACCCACTCTCTCACTCATGCACCCAGTCGCAGATTGACTGGCTGACTGACTGACTGACTGACTTTCTCGGTCACTCACTGATTATTGACATGAGATGCTGTTTAATCTGTAGGCGTCCGATGCCAATATGTTGGTCGTTGGCAAATGCTCTCGTTTACCAGAAAATCCGGACTAAACTCGGCTTGCTGAACAGTCGCGAGATCTTCATTGCTGGTCGCATGATTTCAGTACAAACACTCGAGTTCTTCGCCAGTCTCAATATTCCAATTCTCGAGGTTTACGGAATGATGGAAAGCACAGGTCGGCAGATTTATCTCTTTTATCATCGAAGTGAATATCAAGCGGTTTGTTTGTAACAGGGTTGTCTTTTTGGTACCACACCGGGTCTGTAATTCGACAGTTTTGAGTCGATCCCGCTGAATGCACTCTGTGTAGCGACCCTGGAGAGGTGATTACACGCTCTTGTCGCACCTTGTGTTGAAGGATGTCCCCGTTAAAATCTATCACCTTACTTTACCGTGACTTGTCCCTTTCCTGCCCAACATTATCTAACCTTATCGTAGCTTTCCTTACCTTACATAATCTTAGTAAGCCTTACTCCATTTTACTTTGCCTTTCCATACCAAATTTATATACATCTATAATGTATTCACACAGTTTACCTACAATTATCTTACTTTCCATAATTTACCTAAACATACCTTACTTTTTCTTACTTCCCTTACTCGCTTTACCTTACCTCACCTTATCTTACTAAATCTTGACTTACCTTATCATAAACTCATAGGCTAACAGTTACTAGCTGCACTCCTTCTGTTCGTGTTGGGTCTTAGCCACTTGTCGCATCTTGGGATGTCCTTGTTCCTAGGTCCCATTACGGTTGCGACGATTCCAGATATGTTCCGTATCACATCCGTTGGGAAAGACTTAGACGGTTGTTCCATCAAAATCATGCAACCAGACAAGGACGGAGTGGGGGATGTAAGTAACCTCGGGGCGTCAAGCAAGCGGATGGAGAATTGGCATTTCATGGCATTTAGTAACATGAGTCTTGAAACCTTGGTTGTTACTGATTGAATGATTGTGTGAAAGGGAATCTAACTAAATAAATCTAATGACTTCTGTGGAGTCGATGATCATTTACAATAAATTGTCATGCATTTGTTAACTCCACTTCTCCTTTTTCCTCTTATCACCCACTTTAACTGTTAGTCTACTTCAACGTATATAGGTGGCTCAGTTATTGCAGTGCGTGGCTGTCTATTCAAATGAACAGAATCCAAACTGTTCAATTATTTCTTCTGTCAATTGAGCAAATGGTAAGATCTTTAACTCTCATAAATCAACTCTACACTAGAGTGTACACTGTTCAAACTTCACACTTTAACCCTCGAGTGCCCAAGCTATTTTTTGGTACATGAATGCCCGACCGGACCCCAATGTTTTCATTGTGATATCTGGAAAACGGATTGGAATATTTTAACGGGATTTGCTTGTAATAATCCAAATTCAATTTGCAATCGATTGATGTATGATATTTCACAATAGCGCCACCTGGTGAAACTTTATTTGAACTTTAACACTCGTTTGTAGTGTGTTGCAATTTCGGGATTTTTCGCAGGTATTCAATTGCACGCATGTAGTTGTTGCCTGGTTGTGGGGTACAGGATTGGAATATTTTAACGGGATTTGGCTTGTTATGATCCAAATTCAATTTGCATTCGACTGATATATGGTATTTCACAATAACCTGCGTTAAAAATTTATTTCTGGGCTGGTAAACCATGTGCCAGCATGACCATCAGCCGCATATCTTGGGATTGTCCTTGGTATATACTATGGTTGTGGGCTACAGGGTGGTAGAATAATAATGCAAAATATATCATACGAAGCCCAATTGAAGGCTTTAGGATGTCCTAAAACCATTTTTACAATTTCGCTGCTGTTCTAAAGTTATCCGTGGAAAAGCGGGTCTGTGGTCCGGTCGGACCCCCCCCATGGGCATTCGAGGGTTAATGTTCCTGGGTGCGGTGTGCAATCCAGTTTTCTTGAATAAACGAATATATATAATTATATATATATTTATATAATTATATATACATTTGCTCCAACAGCTCATTTTCTTCTCGCGCCAACACGTGCGCGGATATATACAACGTGCAAAGGCAGTTAATTATAGGCATGGCCGAACACATGGAGGAACACAGGCCCTGTGTTCCTCCTTATGTCACAGGGCCGTCTTTTCAACCCCAGCGCAAACATTGACGCATTATATATAATATGTACACACTCAACACAGCTGTCAATCAAATGTCAAGACATGAGCGCTGATTAAAACTGATCAACATCTACTCCAATTTAAATCAGCATCAATCAAGCGCTTTCACATAATTGGTCATAAGTCGTTGGAGAATCAGGAAGAAATGCGATCGGTCAGAAAACCAGAAGTCTAGACAAGCACGTTAAAGCAGTCAAGTCTTAAGCTCAGATGTGACTGACATTAAGGAAAACACACAGAATTATACAATGACTTGACTGTGAATTGTAAACTAAAGAAGTGGGCATTGAAATCTCATGTTGTTCACGCACCAAACTGAACGAAACACGGAAGAGAATGAGATATAGAGTTAAGGAGATTTAGTTAGAGAGAATTGCGAAATTATCTTCAAAGTTCGTTAACTTGCAGATGCGAATACGAGGTCGCAATGTGTTCATGGGATACCTGGATCAACCGGAGATGACCAATGAAGCGTTTGATAAGGATGGTTGGTTTAAAACCGGTGATTTGGGCAGAAGAGACCACGACGGATTCCTGTACGTCATCGGGAAAGCCTCAGGTATGCTAATTAGTCTCTCAGATAAGTTAATTGACGTCAGGCTAGCTTATTCTCAGGTATGACATTAATTCTCAGGTAAACAAATAGATCCCCGGGAAGCTTATTATTTTCAACAAGGCTAATTAATCCAAGGTTACCTAATTAGTCCCATGTAGGCTAAAAGTCTCAGGCTAGCGATTATCTGGAGGTCAACCAGTGGATCCCACTTTACTTTGTTCCTCTCCACAGTAAACTCTGTCCGCTCTTGCCAATCCCGCCTGTGGTAGTGCATCTTGTCCCAACTAATTGTAAGATTAATACAAAGATTAATAAAAAGGTGATCAGCTATACGGAAGTATGCCTACATGAAAAGCTTTTGTGCCTCTTAATCCTCAGAATTGGTGACTTTGGAAAATGGCGAGACGATTGCTCCGGAACTGATTGAGACTGGGGTTCGAGAGGCGTTACCATTCATTCGAAACTGTATGTTGGTTGGAAAAGGCAAAACCTACTTAGCCGTGCTGCTGACGATTAAGGTAAAAACTGCATTGAGCCGTCACGATTTTCTTTAGTCATGTAGGTTTTCAGAGATGTGAGACGTAATAATCAAAGTCTAATGCATGATAATGTATATTTCACGACAATCGCCGTAGTCTAAGAACATTTAGTACTTCTATTATCACTCTTCACCATATCTATTGTTTTAATTGTAGATCTTTTAACCCCTGTACGTATAGCGATGAAGCTCATGATATAATATATACATGGTGTCTCAATTGAACTGATACCCTTTCTGTCAATTATAACAATAATTCAATAACATTTCAAACATTTAACGAGGAATAAATTCACAGTATTCTGTGAAAATTTGTTCGAATTCTATCAACAGAGTCCAATTTGAACAAACAAAATTCGAACTTTCCAGCATGTAAAATTTTTCTTTATTAAGCTTTACAATTTGACAAAAAAATTAAGATATCAATATTTAAAATAAATTTGAGTCAAATGTTTTTCTTCAGTTGATGTTCAAAATGTCCGCCATTAGCTCGAATGAATGCTTTGAGGCGATCTCGCCATTCATTAATTGCATGATCAACAATTTCTTGATCAAAAGGATTCCATTCCTACACATCTCGCTGTTTGAGATGGTCAACGGCGTGTGTGGGTTTGATAAACAAGTTCTTCAAGGACGTTCCATATCTTGTAGTCGAGCGGATTGAAATCATGGCTACTGGGGGGCCAAAGAGTGGATCAAATAAAATCTGGAGTCTTTCTTGACCGCAGATCCGTAATGTTTTTTGTCTTAACATTTTAATCAAATTTAAGTCATCTTTACTGAAAAGCATTTTCTTTTATTATCGTCTGTTTAAATAGAATGGCGTCATCATGACATCATATATTTAGTAAGGTATGCAGCTTGCAAAAAATACTTTTTATCTTATAGGCCTACATTATGGAAAGTTCGAATTTTGTGTGTCCAAATTTAAATGTTCATAACTTTGAATCTTGTGGATGGAATTTGATGAAATTTTTGCGGAAAATATTGGTAATTTATCTCGCTTTGATATCCAAAATTTTAGTGAATTATATTTAGAATTGATAGATTTATTGGCAGAACAAAAAGGTTTTAGTTCAATTGAGACACAGTCATGGCTGTAGTGGTAAAATTAGAGGTGAGTATACGCTACCGGTTAGTTTTCCGAAGCAAATTAGAGGTGAGTATACGCTACAGTATTTGTGAGTATACGCTACAGTATTTTAATGTAAATAAATATAAATATTTTGTGAGATGAGTATACGGCCTCAAGAGGTAAGTACACGCTGTATACCCGCGTGTATACCCTCGACTACAGCCCTGGACACAGCGTATATAGGCCTACTAGGTGGATTCAAATTCTGTAGGAAAAAAACAGTAAACAATTACAAGAGGCTCTTTACTTTTTGAGTTCCTTATAGTTCATAGAGCAAAACCGTGAAATATGGCTGAAATTGGTTTGGATTTAGGACTGCCTCAAGAAGCTCAAATATTTATTCCGAATATAAATTTTATTCAATTTAATATTTTTATTGTAAAGCGTTATAAATTACGCAGTAATACTTACTTACTTATTTCATAATAAAGAACTAAAAATATTACTATAATTCATATAAAAGAAAATATTGGAACTATTAGAGAAATACGATAATGTATCCGTTTTATCCAATTTATCACTTTCGTTCAGCAGCATTCGAAGAACCAGATGATTCATCGATTCATATGTTCTGCAAATGTTCAAGTTGTCAGTGACAGTGTGGAAAGAGGGATTGCACTAGCATTAACCTTCAACTCAACCTTGACGAAGCAAGAAGATCAAAAACAATTCTTGTTTCAAGTTGTAGAAGACCATCGGAAACAATTTCCAAATTCAATCAAAAAGCACTTTTTCCTGAATGTAGTCGTAGTCACTAATTCTATCTAGTAAATACAGTAAAGAAATTGGGGACCTATAATAATTGTATACTGGGGACTTATAATTGTATACTTTCCCAAAAGGAACAGAAAAAAGCAAGAGCACAACAAATATAAGATTTTCCATTTTTCTGAATCACCCCAATATATACGTATATATATATGTATATATATATATATATATAATATAGGCTGATCACGGATGGCATATGCCGCCTCGGTATGCTAACGTTATTATGGGGTTTTGCTTATATTATCACATGCCTACATATGCAGGGTTCTAAACCTATAATGTATATACGAACTCGGAACGTGGGTTAGAGTCCGAACTATGTATAGTTCTGGTTTCCTCACCGATCCCATTTCATGACTTATGCATATTAATGTAAATATACATATTCTATTTCAGTCCTCTTTTGTGGCAGCATTTCTCTGTCTATATCTATCCATATCTTTGTCTCCTTCTGACCCTATGTTTGACTCTGTCTATCTGTTTTGTTTCCATGAATGTCTGTCTGATCTACTACCTGCTTCATCTCTCGGTCTCTAGTATGTCTTTGTGTGTCTCTCTCCTCCATATGTTGTCTTTTTCGACTTTTGCAAGGACCTTCCGCTGAGAAATCGATTAAACGTCATCATTTTGTCTTCTCCTTCACTCCTCTTCCATCTGCTTTCTTTCCAGACGGTAGTGGACTGGCAGACGCTCGAAGTCTCGAATACCTTAACTCCGGATTCTCGACAGTGGTTTCAGAAGCTGGGCTACGAGGATGAGAGCATCGATCAGTTTCTGCGGAATCCAGATAAACGAATTCTCGACAAAATCCAATCGATTATCGATCGATTGAACGCCACAGCGCAACCATCTCACAAAATACAGAAATGGACGATACTTCCTAAGGACTTCTCCGTTCGTGGAGGCGAAATAAGTATATAATGCATTGCATTTTATTATACTATTTTATGTTCTTGTATACGCAACATGATTTTGCTTCACGTCACCGCCCTTATTTGAGACGATTACTGTCCATCAGATTTACTTGCGCGTTTTATATAAGAAATAAATAAATAATATATATATATATATATATATATATATATATATATATATATTGGGGTGATTCAGAAAAATAGAAAATCTTATATTTGTTGTGCTCTTGCTTTTTTCTGTTCCTTTTGGTAATGAAATAAACCACAAAAAATTTCAATCAATTTGGATAATATTTAGTACTGCCTCAATGACTTTAAAATTGGTTAACTTTAACTCGTTTTGTTAAAAAATCGAATTTCAGTAAACAACCAATTTTACTGAAAAACTTAATAATCAAGTCTAAAAACAATGTAGCACTGCCTAAGAAGCTAATATCTATAACTTTAAATGCCAATATAACTATAATAACTATATTACTATATTATTATGTAACTATTATATAACATAACTGTAAATGCCAATAATGTTTCTAATGAATTGAAATGAGACTCGTTAGAAAGTATACAATTATAAGTCCCCAGTATACAATTATTATAGGTCCCCAATTTCTTTACTGTATTTACTAGATAGAATTAGTGACTACGACTACATTCAGGAAAAAGTGCTTTTTGATTGAATTTGGAAATTGTTTCCGATGGTCTTCTACAACTTGAAACAAGAATTGTTTTTGATCTTCTTGCTTCGTCAAGGTTGAGTTGAAGGTTAATGCTAGTGCAATCCCTCTTTCCACACTGTCACTGACAACTTGAACATTTGCAGAACATATGAATCGATGAATCATCTGGTTCTTCGAATGCTGCTGAACGAAAGTGATAAATTGGATAAAACGGATACATTATCGTTGCCATGAGTTCAGTTCTTCGCTGCCGCTCAGATGTCAGCTGCCTTTCTGTTGCTGACATTTGTTCGATCCAGTGCAGAAGCAAGATTTGGTGGAAAGATATTCGAAGAACTGAACTTGGCTCATTTTGTCTGACTCTAATAGTCAGATGTCGATGGAACTGGAGTTTTCACATGGTGTTCCTCCACAAAATTTGAAAACTGTTCATTAGTAGGCCTACTCATCTTCTGAGTCACTGTGATCCGATTCACTTTCACAACTTGATTGTGTCTTAAATATTCCGCTGCTATTTCTTTCCTTTCTTCCTCTTTTACACGCCTTAAGTTTTTCTCTAGTGATTTTAATTTTTCATTTTTTTCTTTCTTGGTCAAATTCGCATGCTATGGTATATTTTCTTTCTGATCACTTATCAACAAGAAATGTTCTGTCTTCTTCAATTTCAATTATACTCAGACATGGCATCATAATGAGCAATGTCAAAGAGAATATTATTTGAATTAACAGATTCGTCTTCTTTAGTTTGCTGTGACATTTCCTTCACGATTCTTGTTACAACAGATACTTCTAGATCTTGCTAGTAGGCCTAATGCATATAGCTTGCGAATAGTGTTTCTTTCTTCTGCAGTTGGAATCCTAGCTTTAACCCAGATTTCGCTTACCTCTTACTGCATCATTCTGAGAAAATTAATATTTCTTGTGATGAATAAAATAAACGTTTTAAACATCCAAGCATGTAGGCAATACTCTACCTCAGAACGTTTACTGAGGTTCTCCAATAAGATGAATGGAAGTCTTTGACCTGGTTTCAGCCATAATATCATTTCCTTTATTTATTGAAAAATGCTAAAAAGTATTTCTCTAATAGTTCCAATATTTTCTTTTATATGAATTATAGTAGTATTTTTAGTTCTTTATTACGAAATAAGTAAGTAAGTATTACTGCGTAATTTATAACGCTTTACAATAAAAATATTAAATTGAATAAAATTTATATTCGGAATAAATATTTGAGCTCCTTGAGGCAGTCCTGAATCCAAACCAATTTCAGCCATATTTCACGGTTTTGCTCTATGAACTATAAGGAACTCAAAAAGTTTGTAATCGTCTACTTTTATTTTTTCCTACAGAACTTGAAACACCCTAATATATATATATATATACATATATATATATATATATAGAGTATATATATACATATTAAAAAGAGTAATAATGATACAACAATAACAATAATAGCAACAGCAGTAATCATAGTTATAATTATTATTCTCTCCGGAAATGTTTCTAAGAGTCCCAGGTAATATATTATCTACATTTAATGATGATGATGATGAGTATTGTGACAATGATAATAGTTACAATTAGAATACTAATGATTAATTTAATGACAATAACAAAAGCGATAACAAGAAGCATGAGTTTAATAATCCTAATCATTATCAGGTTCCTAATCCACCTTAAATCAGTAGGCCTAAGGCTAGGATAGAGAGCGTCTCTCGATAGACTCTGTTTGGGTATAGACAAGTGCTTGCGAACTCCACTTTTCTTGACACCGTTTTCTTCACTACTTCTTACCACCTACTTTAACTGTTCAAACCTCAAACTCGACTGCACCAGCTTATTTCTGCGCGCCACACTTTGCGATGCATACTAGGGTGGAGTGAAAGCTATAGGTAAAATTTTTTTGAGGAATCTGCAATTGGCAGGGGGTGACAAACTTGTGTATAGATACTAGTTTTGCTAGCGTAAAATATTTTGCCTCTAGGATTATGTTTTGAGGTGCCCCAACGGCGAAAACCTATCCCATTATAACCCAGAAATTGAAATCTTCCATAATAAACTAGGCTTGGAATTTTAAAATGACCTTTGTTAGAAGCAAATCATGTAACAATTTGCTAATAGGTGCTTCTAGACTAATTTGACCCTGCTGAAAACGAAAATCGTGGTTAGCAAGCTGGAGTTTTAGCGGTTCCATGGAAAAACCAAGATGGCGGCCAAAATGGTGGCCAATATCTTCAAATGGCTATAAGTACAGTCATGTATATCATGGAAACATGATTTTAGAGTCTAAATAAACATTTCCGGGGTCAAGGAATGCGATGGAACTAAAGACACATATGTAGCACTGCCAGAAAATAAAATGGCGGACAAAATGGCGGCCAATATCTTCAAATGGCTATAAGTAAAGTCATGTATATCATGAAAACATGATTTTATAGTCTAACTTAACATTTTTGGGGTCAAGGAATGCAATGGAACTAAAGACACATACGTAGCACTGCCAGAAAACAAAATGGCGGCCAGTCTGTAGTAGTGTTTTCTTGGTTAAAGAATACCAACGAAATAAAACTCTATAAACGCATTGACGTTATTGAAGTTTCACTGTCATTATACATGAAATTTTTAATAGCCTGCGATTGCAGTTTAACCATTTTATACATTACGGATGCAATATTTGTGTTTCGTGACGAGACTTGTATAGACCAGAGCTATTTCAAGTAGAATTCTGTTAGCAGTTGTAAGCCATCTTGAATGAACTACTGGAGCGGGTTTTCGATTAGCAACTTCATCAGGACATTTCCTAGCAGATATAGCTTGACATATAGGACCATTGTACAAATACTTCTGATCGGTGCTTATATCGGCATTATCAACACACAGACAATTGTCAAGTGCAATTGCTGTAAAGGGAACTACTGATTTGTTTTCACATGCTTGGTTTGCTTTACCAATTGGACTAGACAACGTTCTAGGACCATGTGTTACACTATCAAGTTTCTGTAGGAGATGTTTCAAAGGCAATTGGTTTGCATGCAACAAAGAAACGAGCCACTGCAGTGGTCACCCTATCTCCATTTCAAGCAAGGGAATAACACCTCCTCTGCTACCAGTATTCACATTTGTGCCATTGCACCCAACAACAAGCAATCTGTTCGTTTTAATTTCATTTCGGTGGAGTTGATCTGATATTCCTCTTGCTATACTTTATGGGTTTCCAACTGATGGACTGAAATGACATGCATATTTCTGACACAACTGTAATATGCTCTTCGGTTATCATATTCAGATAATACCATCTTCATTTTTTCACTTGCACTCCAGTTTGTCTAACTTGCTTGTAAATATCTTCTGACTCTCATTCTCTACGAATTTTACTCCTGCGATCTGTCACCTTCATGCACTAGTCTAGCAGCTCTTCGATCAGAAACATCGTATCTATCACATTCCCTTGTCACAACACTCAGAGTTGTTTGCATCTGCTACTGCTGAAACAATAACTGTTTAATCTCGCTTCAGGTCATCAAGAACAATTAGGAAGAACTCCATCATGTCAGCACATGTCGGAAGCACTGTTTAAGACAGTTCTGAATGAATACCAAGTACTGGACAACTAATAGTTTTTATTGTTTTTGGCTGTTTGACTGACATTCTTGCAATCTGCCTTTCAGTCTTCAATATATTTACAAAAGACATCGCCAAAATAAAATTGCAATAGTGAAAAATATCACATTGCAAGTATACAAAAATTCATGCCATCCATGCAAAATTTCGGCAATTCGTGTTTTTTTCGGTGGCCTTGGGGCACCTCAAGAATTTAACCAAGTCCAGTAATATTTTACTTGCAGGCTACTGGGCACAGTAGACAACTTTTGCACACCCTGCCGATTCTGAAATGTTAACTTCATGTTTTCACTCCACCCTAATGCATACACAAACCTGTACAAACAGCTAATTATATTTGCAAGACCGGCTGCTCCCACCTGTTCAGTCAATCAAATACAGATGACACATTACATATATATATATATATATATATATACACATTACATATATATATATATATATATATATATGTAATGTGTCATCTGTATTTGATTGACTGAACAGGTGGGAGCAGCCGGTCTTCAAATATAATTAGCTGTTTGTACAGGTTTGTGTATGCATCGCAAAGTGTGGCGCGCAGAAATAAGCTGGTGCAGTCGAGTTTGAGGTTTGAACAGTTAAAGTAGGTGGTAAGAAGTAGTGAAGAAAACGGTGTCAATATATATATATATATATATATATATATATATATATATATATATATATATATATATATATATATATATATATATATATATGTAATGTGTCATCTGTATTTGATTGACTGAACAGGTGGGAGCAGCCGGTCTTGCAAATATAATTAGCTGTTTGTACAGGTTTGTATATATATATATATATATATATATATATATATATATAATATGTTTTTATAAACACGCAACGCTGCAGGCAATCAAATGTCCAAATACAATGCTTATTAAGACTAATTAGCAAAGAGCTCCATTTCAAGGAAATGCCGTTGCTGTCAAAATCGCGTTGAGAGAGCTCTGTAAATTACTAATTTCAAGTGAAATTAAAATTGAATGAATGACGTTTGGATGTTTTTAAAATTAAATTATTCCAGTATTGCTCTGCTGTGGTTTGTTTTCAGATTGGACTCAAAGACTTCGAAGGTTTTACGTTGAGGAGATGTACGCTGAAACCATCGACTCCCTGTATGTTGAGAAATGACGACATAAAAACTCATGTTGTTTAAACAAAGGCGTTTTGCGCGAGACATAACTATCATGTACTAAGCTTACGCGTGCAATATTCGACAGTCAGGTTTTTGTCCACAGTGTACAAACGTAAGGCTCTAATCACTGAAACAGAGAGCGAGCTTTACATAGTAGGTTGCCATATTGAGTAATTTGTGTTGCGGTTTATCTGACTCAGCCTACAATTAAATTTGATTATGCTCGATGGTGCTATGAATGTGGTCATATTTTCTCTTGTTTACCAAATTAATAATCTCAGGACATATTGACGGATTAATAGAGAGCAGAAACAATATAATCTCAGGACCTAATATTAACTAACGATATGCAGATATCATTAATCGCACCCCATTTAAATAATAATTAAATAATAACATTTTAATTATTTTCTTCGATTTATATTTATAAAACATTTTTTTATTTCTCCAGGCTAGCATGAAAATTGAACTAGAGACAATTAATCTAAAAACTTTGTTCCATTTGCTATGACTGCTAAAATATGAATGGTCCACACTTGCATTGTGTCAAAAAATCATAATTAATTGTTAGACAGTTGGGTTGGTTGATAAAAATAACGAAACAATTTGATAAATTAGACAAGTGTTTAGTCTACGGTCAGTGTTTAATCTAGTCCCCTCTTCTGAGGGGGAAACAAGGTTTGTCGGGGGGATCAACAACGGCGACCTTTTTCGGAGAAATTTCATCAGAGTTCAAACGCCCAAAAATTTTTAGGAGTTTAGGAATTTCAACTTTCAAAGTTTGAATTTCATCTTCAAAAAAGTTTATGACCTTTTTTAGTCATTCGTCCCATTTTTTCTAAGTTAAAACTCTTTGACTACCTTTTTTTAGGAATTCATCTCTATTGCTCGCTCGTTTACTCGTCTCTGGGGGAGCGCAACATGTATTCTGGGATCCTGTGGGGGAATTTCTTCCCCCAAACAGTCTATACATTTTAATATTGCCGGCCTCTGGGGGGAATCCTGGGGGGAAATTTCCCCCCAAATGACGTCTAGATTAAACACTGGTCTACGGTGGTCTACGAAGAAGAATCCGAAAATTCCGAAAAGTTATAACGTTCGTTTGCGCGCCTTTTCTTGCGCAAAAATATCGACCACTTTTGAAGTGTCAAGCTTTCTGGCATGTTCGTTTTCTATTGACAACATTGCCAAGTCGCTTTCTAACATTGTACTTCGTAGATTGTTTTGATTAGCTTCAATTTCGAAAATGATCGTTCACATGTCTCAAAAGTCACAGGCAAGGTCAACAGCAACATGTAGGCAGTGCAGACATCAATGAATGTAGACGAAAGAGCATAAAATAGTCTACGAGTAGGCCTAACAGTTGTGCAATTTCGAAGATGGCTGATCTCGTTGAGTCGAATCATTTGAATGTGTAGTACTGTGTACTCTGTTGCTAAATTTTTGTACATGTAAATTTACTTTTTGGCTAAAAATGACTGTACTCGCTGCCAGGGGTCCTTCTGACCGCCGGGGGCCCCTGTGCATTACACAACCTGCACAACACATTGCTACGCCACTGATAATGACGATGACAATGATGGTAATGCTGAAAAAAATCGACCATAAAGCGTACACTGACAGTACACCGTGTGCCTGAAGATGAGACGGCGATAGAGATGACTGGTCAACCGCCTTCATATGACGAAGCTGAGAAAATGAAGTCGCTAACACATCATACCCATTGGCTGCCCATCAGGCTAAGGACTGCTCTTCATCACCTATTTTATTCAATAGTAACATATCTCTTTTTTCCTCTAATAAAAGTGGCTAAACGTGCTATATGGAACCAAGCAAAGTTCAACTTCTACCAAAGACAACGAAATGCGACATCCATATGTTTATTACTTACAAAACCGTGAACTTATTGATGATACCTAACAGCCTCATTATCCTACGTCACATTATTAATTCGCTGTAGAGTTGCCATGGTATTTATGTCACCCCAAGATGACGTAACGTTCTGTTTTGTAAACAGAAGAAATTCAAAATATTTCAGGTTACAGGAAGACATACGAGGTAATACGGAGATCGATCTCAATTATGTCGGAGATATTGAACCGTAAAGATGAACAGGTTTTTGAGTAAAATACTTATAAACATATATTCATTAAGATTTATTAGTCAACATTGAAATTGGCCAACGGAGAGCCACGCCGGGCGAACATATTGATCTCTTCATCAATATATTGCGTGTCTCAATGATTTGATACTGACATTTTAGGCTCATTTGAAATGGCCTAGATTCTATATTCAATATAGGCTAGCCTAACTGATCTTCACAGAAATGAAGGACAACAGTTATATATTTCTGCGATTATGTACACATGCCTCTCTAGTTTGACAATACAGCACCGACCTCTGTTAGTTTATCGTTGATTTTATAAGAGGAAGTGCGATAGTCTAGGTGGATAGGACTGACAACCCACCTCTTCACATGCCGAGGTTAAGAGATATGAAATAGCTAAATATTCATACTCACGGATGCCTCTCAGGGTAGATTAAGAGATTGCTCTTCCTCTTCTTTTTCATCTTCTTTTACTGCTTCTCCTCCTCCTGATATCTTTCTTTATTGAGATGTAGACCCTATTACATCGGTAGCTAGCAGCGCTGCCCGTTTGAATAGTACTGTTTAATCCCGGCAAATATACATATAATACCTTAAATATTTAGTCTTGATCGCAATAGCATCCTATTACGCAACGCGAACACTATTGACCTATGCCTTGGTGGTCAGGCATAGTGCTAGTCGGTTTCAATTCAGGTCTCAGTTGCTCTATATGTGAGCCAGCTATTTTTCTGGCAATTGGTTGATTACTAACCAGGCAAGTCATTTATTTCTGACGTGACTCAATTACTATCCGGGCCAGTCGGTAACTGGTCAACTTCCATCAACTAATTTACCTCATGATCTTTTGATAGGATTTTTCCTGGATTAATTGCCATTACTGAATGAAAGCAGAGTCGATGACTGCGAGAAACATGAAAAGATCTTTGACTGATACGGCATTAGAAGCGGGAGGGTTGGAAATTAAAGAAGTGCGAAGGGCAACAACGCCTGCGTGGATTTCAGACAGAGGCCCAGGATCCATCAGCCCCTCTGCCCGCCGCAAGCTGAGCGCCGACTACACCCAACGAAATCTCTTTCCAAGGACGTCCAGATCAAGTGAGAGTTACAACGCAGATGATGATGATGATGATGATGATGATGATGATGATGATGATGATGATGATGATGATGGTGGTGGTGGTGGTGGTGGTGGTGGTGGTGGTGGTGGTGGTGGTGGTGGTGGTGGTGGTGGTGGTGGTGGTGGTGGTGGTGGTGGTGGTGGTGGTGGTGGTGGTGGTGGTGGTGGTGGTGGTGGTGATGATGATGATGATGATGATGATGATGATGACGATGACGATGACGATGACGATGACGATGACGATGACGATGACGATGACGATGACGATGACGATGACGATGACGATGACGATGACGATGATGATGATGATGATGATGATGATGATGATGATGATGATGATGATTGTTTACTGGCTGAATAATTTGTAATGGTTTATTCAGTTGACTGACTGATATCATGTGAGGTGCTGTTCTACCAATCTGATTGTCACTTGCATCCAGATTCATTTTTCACGCCGTATACATATACAATCAATCCTTTCACACTCCAAACCCATAACTTCTATCCCTTTTGATTGAATTAATCATTTTATATGGTGGGATCAATTGTGTTATGAATGCCAATCGCGAAAGCTGTTAAACAATATATAGACCTCCAAAATGCTTCAGAATTACGTCTATGTTAACACTTATGCACTAGATCCACGTAAACGTTTTTTGGATAAGTAACTCAATGAATGCGATCGCAGTGATGCATAACACTAGGTACTGAAACTACTGATATATAATTTTAATGAGACAATGACGTTGCGCCGTAAGAAAGTAATTAGTAGCTTCTGCATACTGCTAAAATACTTCATAGTTACTGATCGATAACTGTACAAAGACTTTTGTAGATAAGCTAGGATAAGCTGTATTAGTAAATTAACTAATTTACATGGTTGATTCAGTTTAACCTGATTTACGGCCTTGTCTCAGTAAAGTAGTAAACCATTGGTTTATGCCTTTTGCATATTGTACTGGTGCCATAGAAGTGACTAATTAATATAGCGCCAGATTACAATCCCTGTCAACAGATTATGATGATGTGCTTCCTGCTGAGAATTCGACGTCAACAAAAGTCGATCAACCGGTTAAACTGGAAATGGGAGAACGCACTCTTGGCCAGAAGCCCATCACTATCATGTCCGTTCTTCGTCTGAACTTCGAAAAATATCCGGACAGGCAAGCTTATGGTTAGCCTCCCACTTAAAGATTAATAGTAGGGTTCTAGGAATTACGCAAAACTAGGCGATCTGCTTTTTCAATTTGTTTTTGTGTGTGTGTGTGGAGAAATTACAATATTGTCAATTAAAACACGAATACCATCTAATCTAATCTAATCTAATCGTATAAAATCAATTCAAACCAATCAAATCGAATCGTTATCACTACGGTAATCATCCAAGTGCGTAGAAACTAAGACTGTTAAAGATCGCTGTGTCGGGTTAGATCGATTGTCCAGGGCGACAAATAAGGATCCGATTCCGGTTAACAGGTAGAACAAAGATGAGCTGTTTTCGTTGAGGACGATATGCTTGTTGGCGAACGATTGGAAGAATTAAGGTTATCTTCACTGTGATCTGTTTCAATAACATTTTCATTCTAAGGACTCCAAAAATAATTTTTAAATTAAGAAAGTAGTCTTTTAATGGAATCACTTCAAACACATTCAACGCAAGAAAGAGCTCTAAGTATGGTCTCAGTTACTAACCTTGAAAAACTACGTTAGCTGGGTTGTACGTGTGTGCGAGGGACAGCCCGTGGGGACTTTCCCATCTGTTAAACTATCATTTGTTCATGAGTGAATTAGTTGTTCTTAGACACTTTGACATCGTTTAGGCTAGCAATAAGCACCAACCATAATTCTATTTAAAGTCACTCTATAAAGTAATGATCAGCTACATACAGGAAGTGAACTCAAGGCATAATCTGACGATGTTTGTCTTCCCAATTCATGCAAAAGCAGTTTTTTTAGCGACTGTTTTACGATTCCACACAGTACAATGGAATTCTGAACAATGATTCAGTTGCTACTCTGGCTGGGATTCCGATGATTTTTCCAGTTTTTTTCGTATTGTTTTCTTATAGACGACCTTTCTCTTGTTCACGAACATAATAAGCATCATCCAGGCTAACGAAGATTGAGCCTCAGATGAGATTCTCCCTGATGGCGCTATACAATTGTCTGACACATATAATAATTACAATATCATCTGAAAACCAATTAAAATCTAGGGTTTTACTTGTTATTTGTAATTCCCTTCTTCCTGCTATTTCAGCATACAAATCTGATGGCACGTGGCAGTATATCACCTACAAAGATTTATTCGACCATGTGAGACGGGCCGCTAAAGGATTCATTTCGGTATATACACAGATTAAATGTAATTTTATTCCTCGTATTTTGTTCAAAGATGCGTATTAATTAGCACATACTTCTATTCTCTTCACTAAAAGCCATTCTAAAATTACCGTACTTCTGTGATCTGTTGCGTTATTGTCAACTGGATTTGTTGAATTAAACGAATAGGCCTTTCGACAGTGGCGTAAACAGACTTAATTTCAAGAGGAGGCAACTACGGGAGTCATCCAGGCGTAGTAGGGGTATGGGGAGGGGAGGGGTACTTGGGGTGTGAGATATGTTTGAACTCTAAATCGCTCGTACGTACATTTTAGTGTGTTTGAAGCCCTGTGATTGCTGTCTAAATCCATGTGTTTCATCATTCACGTCTGTTTCACTTAGTTTTTCAGCCTGCCTAATACTAACAGTGGCGAAGCGTAAGCCGCCAACGGTTTTTAAGCCATTGGTCAATCGAAGGTCCATTAGGCCCTATATAAAACTACCTCAAACTGGCTACGCCTATGCATATTGATATGAATATTGATATTATGATAGATTAACCTAAGCCCTACAAAAGTAAATATTTATTGTTGAAACTATCCTTTTATGCCGTATGGAACGACCATCTATTGGTTAGACTTGTGATGCGGAGATTTCCTGCTCGACCCTCACATGGGACGGTTATTGTGTAGAAACCTTTAACAAGTCATTTAGTCACAATTTCTTTGCGTAATCGACTGATGCTTGATCGTTATGTAATTGCGCATAATACATATTTACAGGGGCGTCTATCCCCCTAGATCATTAGAGCAACTTCCCCTTTCTCCCACTTCCCCCTTGGCCTTCCTTCCCCCAGTTAATGGTGGCACACACACTGACAGATCTCCCCCTATTTCTTGGATGAAACACTTGCTCCAAGGTTTCTATAGCGTAGACGCCCCTGCATGTGTAATAATATCCTATTAAGTATTGATTTTGTCGTCCACGCAAACAATGTAATTTTTACCAAAAAGAACCAAGAGGAACATGCATACTTGAAGTTCTTACTTTTTCACATTAAATGCAACAAGATGAATCTGTGTTACTAGTTCATTTAAGAAGAAGATTTTAGAATTTGGTATTTGGACTTGACTCATGGCTATGTAGTTATGCATGCGTTCAATGGTTTGTCTGAAGTCTGTCTATGCAGTGAATAGTATTAGTTGTCAAAGCAAAAGCAATGTTGCGCACTGGATTAGTATCAACCGTAAGAGTCTTTTAGAAACTGTGTATTTACCTGAATTCATTTGTGATTTCTTATCAGTTCGGTTTGCAAAGATTCTCTGGAGTCGCTATTATTGGACGCAACGCCCCTGAGTGGGCAATCGCCAATTTTGCAGCAATATATGCCGGGTGAGTATGGTGTGTAGGTCCATCGCAATAGTAGATGTTGTTGTATTTACAACATCGTAAATGTATTGAAATAACGTTGGTAATTTTTAACTTAACCTGCCAACAGGATCTCTCACGTGACTTTGTTAGGAGGATGCAAACAGATTTTATTCATTGTTTGTGCTTACAATATCAGATATTGCAAGATAATCTTTCATGCATTCGTCCATTTAGAGAATTTTTTCGAACTTTTAATTAGATAATGCTTCTATTGAACTGTTTGTTAATTAGTTAAGTACAACAGTAATAGAGTTTACAAAGCAGGCAAGTAGACATTTCGATTTCTCTTCGAATGAACTCACGATAATTAAATGATTGATCGATTGATAATTCTGCACTTGTCGTCAGGTATAATTGTATAAACACGGACGTAGGAATATGATCCTTTAAAACTAGCTCACGGAGTCCTTCATATTGCTTTTGTTTCTTATACGACTCCTCAG
Source organism: Allolobophora icterica (assembly GCA_963556255.1). NCBI lineage: Eukaryota > Metazoa > Annelida > Clitellata > Crassiclitellata > Lumbricidae > Allolobophora > Allolobophora icterica. The sequence continues at coordinate 23,065,379 of OY744604.1, forward strand.
AGGAATCGTCGTTCCCATATCGACGGGAGTTTCGGTCGCAGAATGTTGCAGCATGATAAAGAACACACGTTGTAGCATAATAGTTGTTGGTTCGTCCAAAGAGTTGGACACTGTGGCGCAGATTCGCGACCAACTACCTAACATCCAAGCCATCATCAAGTATGGCAAAGATGACGGCGGAAAGCCAATTTCCTTTCATACGGTAGCAATTTACTATTTGGTTTTGTAATTAGTAACTTCCACCGCGCAGATGTTTTATACATGCAGTATTAATAAATGACGCACCAAAATTAAGCCGTTATTAGATCAGTATCTAGAGGAATGGTACTTAAAGAAAGAGAGGCAGCTTGTTGTAGTAAAGCAACAGGAGAAATGTAAAATTTGAAAATGATAAGATACGTTTAAGAGGTTATTGGTTTAATTATATGATGGACTGATGTATTGCATCGTGTATAGCAGTGGGACTCCCTTGCAACTCTACCTGGTCTAACCAGATCTGGTCTACATTTACTCTATGCATTAATTTAGCCTCCTTTTATAACAAAATTTAACTCACTTTTCCCTGAATTTGACGTTGTTCAGAATTGGTTGGATCACCCCGCTAGCTACGATAATCTTATTGCATCTATCCTCCCAGCCGCTTCCATCGGATCAAAGAGGAGAATTTGATACCTCTGCGAAGAAACTAACGACAATTAAATGGACCATTAGATAACTGAGAACAAATTAAGAATTATTGTACTATTTCCATTCATTGTTTTGCCGGATAATAAGTGCAATGATTTCGGATTGAAGTTTGACATTAGTTCCACTTCGCAGCCTCAATTCATCTCAACTGTCGTATTCTGACCTTTCCTCGTGACTTTGAAACTGCCTTCGATAGCTGTCTTGCATATGGAAGTCAGTAGATGTATTCAATTATATTACATTAGATGATGTTGGATTGTATTGCATTAGATTGAAGCAGACCAGGCATCATGCTAATTGATGTTCAACACAATATAACTATGACGCAATACAATATTCGCAAATTGCTTAAATTCGAGCAGTTGCTGGTTTGTGTGTGTAGTGGGAGCAGCTGTTGGTGATGGGAGAGCACGTTGACGATGAACGTCTGAAGGAACGAATTGCATTCCAGGCTCCGAACTTATGCTGCACCATCGCTCACACGGTCAGAGCAAAACCAACAGTTGTTTTAAATCTTGAAAAGTACTAGGTTCAATTGCAAGATTTTTCTGTGTTTAGGGCATCGCATCTATTCGTTTCTTCACCTCTTCTATCACTCCATCACCATCGTCTGTCTGAAGCCCCTCTACCTATCACTCCGCCACCGTGGTTTTCATTCAAACTCTCACCTCTTCAAGAAATCTAACCGTGGTCCTTCCAATCTGCCGCATTACAATTCTTTTCAACTCTTCGTCGTCTTCTGCGTTTCCCTCACTCTGTATGATTATCCCGGACCCACAACTTTCATCTGAACATTAAAGACGATCGGAATTTTATATCAGGCGTTCTTTGTTAGAATATATGTTAATTATTTAACTATGATCCTTTACATGTAGACAAATTGCGTGTGTGTCGCCTGTGTCTGTTGAAAAAACGAATATTGGTTCACTGCAATACAATGCAATACAATATAATAAAATAACATACAATACAGTGCGATTCGACACAATACGACACAATACAATGTTAACAATTTTCTTTACCTTTTCAGCCTGGAGCAATAGGACCGCCAAAGCCAGTCATGTTTTCTCAGGACAACGTAAGTTCACACAGCGCGAAAAGAAACAAATAGCACTCTATGGATTACCTGTGAAATATATACCTCATTCCATTTATAAGGCGCAGTTATTGATAAGACATGCGCATTCCAGTAGTTAAAAATCCATAACCATATGTTAGAATTCCACTGCAAAACTGATGTCACACAGTTGCGATTGAGTTCGTTAGATGTGCAAGTCTTAAACGAATTTTTGAGACAAAAGTAACAACGACAATAATATACTAATTATAATAATAATTAGGGATCTCCTTCGAAACAATGGAAAAGGGCCTGACGGATGACCTCTTGTTCCATGATCGATGGGCAAGTACATCGCCTGGGACTTGACCCAAAGTGCGGCGTTATAGCTGATGTCGATAACATCTGAAAGCGCAGCTGAACTGGCCGCTACTCGTTAACACACTGTATATTCATGCCTTCCTCCAACACACAGCCTCATCCGTATTGCTTTTGAATCACTGGGACCAATCAACCGGACTGTTACTGAATTGGACCGCCGTATGTCCGCAGTTCTGGTACCCGCATGAATCATCACATCTCTTCCAAAGCCTTTCTGTTTCCACTCAAGGCAACAATACGGTGGCTCTTAAGGACACTTTTGAAGACCTCAATGGGGTCCAGAAGAACTCTTTTCCGTTCATGCGTTGAAATAATAATAATAATAATAATAATAATAATAATAATAATAATAATAATAATAATAATGATAATAATAATGATAATGATAATAATAATAATAATAATAATAATAATAATAATAATAATAATAATAATAATAATAATAATAATAATAAAATAATAATAATAATAATAATAATAATAATAATAATAATAATAATAATAATAATAATAATAATAATAATTATCCTGAGGAATAGAGGCCGTTCCAAATGACTTACTTATTTTGTAATTAATATTTAACTCCCTGAGGGATCATATGTACCTTGGGGCATAAATAATAATAATAATAATAATAATAATAATAATAATAATTGTGAACTGAGTTCTGTGTACAGTCTTGCAGTGCGAGATATTAGCGTATATATTTAGTGCGCTTACTTTAGTTTCACGTGTATATGTATATATGATAGATGTATAACGTTTAGTCTTAGTGACACGCGCGGCCGGCCAATCTCGGCAGCGGCGCGCTATATGTATATTATTAGAGTTCGCCTAGGCGCACAGAAGACAGGTGTGTCAAGAGGCGCGAAGAATTATGCTGACTAGAGAAGTTTGAATTCGAGTGTGTTCGCTGTAGTAGTGTGGCTGACTAGTTGAGTTGTAATCGAATTGAGTTCTGTCTGTTTGTTTCTTATTAAACTGAAAAGATATTAAACTGTGTTGCTGATTAATTCAGGTATTACTTATACGTAGAATTAGTGTTCAAAAGGTGAACGTTAAATAGGCGTTAAGTAGAAAGAGAACAAGGATTTAATCAGAAGGATTGTCAACGGAAGGATTGGGTTGACATTATTGGTGGCAGCGGTGGGATAAATACTCACGGTGGATAAATACTCACGGTGGATAAATACTCACGGTGGATAAATATTCACGTTATCACCTCCTTCGGCGGATAGAAGAATCTACGACGGTGATAAAAGAATTTACAACGGTTTTAGAAGAATCTACGACGGTGTTAGAAGAATCTACGCGTTGTTACTGTGTGACGAGTTTACGATATCAACGACGGTGGAACACGAGAAACGGTATAAAAAATTTCGTTGTTTTCCACGAACAAATATAAAAGAAATCCCGTTTGTTTATCGATTCACACAACAAGAAAAACCGTGACTTCTTTGAAAAGAGAAATCACCAAAGTAAACAAGTAAGATGGAGAAACTAAGTGCTGAAAGACAAGCAGATATTAAGAAGATGTCTACGGAAAGGCTGAAACAGCGTTTGTTGAAAGCCGGTTTTAAAGAAGAACAATTAGAAGGTATGTCACGTGGTGACATGATGCAGGAACTCGCCGATGTGTGGGTTAAAGAAGAAGTCGAAGAAGAAGGTGCCGTTGGCGGTGCCGTCGAAAAGGCTATTGAAAAACCTCCTGCGCCTATGTCTATGGAGATGTTGATGCAGTGGATGATGATGAAAGAAGATAGGGAGGAGAAACGGAGGCAAGAAGAGAAAGAAAGAGAGGAGAGACGAAGACAAGAAGAGAAAGAGCTGAGACAAGAAGCAGAACGTGTAAGACAAGACGATTTGCGCTTGCAGAGAGAGAAAGAAGAGAAGGCAGAATTTGCAAGGCAAGAAGAATTGCGCTTGCAGAGAGAGAAAGAAGAGAAAGAATTGCGCTTGCAAAGAGAGAAAGAAGAGAAGGCAGAATTTGCAAGGCAAGAGGAATTGCGCCTGCAGAGAGAGAGAGAAGATAAAGCAGAACAAGTGCGTAAGGCAGAACTGGAATTGCAAAAGCATCAGTTTGAGATTCAATTAGAACAGTTGAAACGAGATAGAGAAGATGCTGAAAGAAGAAGACTGGAGCAGATGATTGAATTTGAAAGAGCTAGAAAAAGTGATGAAGAGGTTCGTCAGCAACAGATTGAAGCAAAGAGAATGCGTGAAGAAGAAAAAGAAAAAGCGCGAACGTTAGAGTTAGAACGCGCAGAACAGATCAGACAAGAAGAACTCAAATTTCAGAAAGAAAGTTTGGAAAAGGCAGAGGCAGAAAGACAAGAACGTCTGAAACTGGAGAAATCAAAATTGACATTGAAAGAAACGCAAATGAGAGAAGAACGGGAAGCAGAAAGAAGGAAACAGCAAGAAAGTGAAACTTTGGTGTCAAAAATTAAGAAAATAGGTGATGCAATGAAGCACGTATTGCCTCAAATGCCAACTGATATGATGGAGGTGCCATTATATTTTGAAACAGTCGAGAACGCATTTCGCAGTTTTGCTGTGGAAAAGCCGTTTTGGGTGAAATTATTACTACCATTGATGACGCCGAAAGCTCGAACCGTTCTGAATAGATTGTCATACGATGATCTAGACAATTATGATAGAGTCAAGCAGCACTTATTAAAAGAATTTAAATTGACCTCGAGAGAATACAGAGCCAGATTTGTGGATGCTAAGAAGACAACAGAAGAGACTTATACGGTGTTTACGGCAAGACTGAAGAACTTGCTAAACTATTACGTGAGAAGTCGAAACGTGAACAGAGAGTATGATACGCTCTTTGATTTGCTGGTAGCGGATAAGCTAAAAGAATGTTTACCGCCAGGTCCACTACAGTTTGTATTGTCGAAGGAAGGAACTGACTGTCTCCAAGCTAGTGCAGTGGCAGACCTAGCAGACATTCATGTAAACAATCGAATTGGATTTGCGATCCCAAATATAAACAGTTATCCTTCTCAACGTTCCGTAAACCAAAGCCAGAGTGGAAAGTGGAGAAGTAATCCAGGAACAGGGAATCAGTTCAAAGGTAAAGAAGTCAAGGCTAATGTCCCTGTACCCAATGAAACCAGAGAAGTGATGTTTGGTCGTCAGGGATTTAACAAATCGTCAGCGCCGTTTGCCAAGAGGGAAGGCAACACATCGTTTACGCAGTATAAGAGATATGAAGGCAATGAACAACGAGGTATAGTTGTGAAGCGTTGTCACAACTGTGGTTCAGACAAACATTTGGTTAAATTTTGTCCAGTTCCAGTGGCAGCAGCTAGTTCTAGCAGAAATCAAGAACACACAAGGGTGAATTTGATTCAAGTGGTTAGTGATACAGACAATCAAACCGCGAGTCAAGAAAACCAAGAGACTGAAGTAAAGTCAGTAATGAAATGTGGTATTCAAAAAGAAATTCTATTGGATGCTGAAATTCAGAGAGAAGTCATAGGAAAAGATGACAATCGAATATTGAAGAAATCGTTCTTGCAATATGTCGAGGTTGAAATTCGTGCAGTAGACGGTAAAGAGCCAGTGAAAGTCAAAGCACTGAGCGACTCGGGAGCAGAGATTCCGGTGATTAGTGAAGAATTACTGGAAGGCATGAAGGTGGAACAAATTGGAAAAGTGAATTTGCAATGTGTGGCAGGAGATGCCATTCCTGCGAAGTTAGTGAAAGTGGATGTTAGATTGTGTGGTAGTGACGTGGAAGAAGAGGGATTTCCGCGTAAAATCCAGTGTTCACTTACACCTTATGTCACCTTGATGTGTGCTAGTATTGCAAAGATGGGCAGTACAGAAAGATTCTTGTTGCATCCAGAGATAATTGCCGAATTAAAAGCCGTACCACAGATGAAAATTAAAACGATACAAGGAGATGTGAGTGTACAAGCAAATGTAATGACGAGAGCGCAGAGTCGGAAACAGGAAATGGTAGATGTTGATGAGAAGAGTGAAACTGAAAGTTCCAGTGATGAGGAAAACGAAAGTAATGAGCAACGAAGCTTATCGCGAGATGGTGTAACATCAGAGATGAACGAGCAAGAGATGGCTGCATGCGAGAATGGCACATTAAATGAAACTGAAGAAGACAATGAATGTGATGTGGGGATAGGAGACTTGTATAGAGATGAAGAGATGGATGAAGAACAAAAGGTGCAGATTGCCGATTCGAAGAAGTTCGAAGAGCAACAGAGAAAGGATGAATCGTTGAAGCCGTGGTGGAAGTTAGCACAAGAGAAAGAATCTGAATTCTGTGTGATCAACGGTTTATTGCATAAGAAATATCAGATATTAGACCAGACGATATATCAACTAGTGTTACCAAAAGAGAGACGAATAAAAGTGATGGAATTGGCGCATGAATCGGTATTTGGAGGACATCTAGGAGAAGAGAAAACAAGAGAACGAATAAAATTATCTTTTGTATAGCCAAAGATGAGAAGAGACATTGTGAAATTTTGTAAGTCTTGCGAGAAGTGTCAACTAAAGGCAAGGAGTTTGGTGATGGATAGAGTGCCTATCACTCCGGTCTCAAGAGAAGAGGTCGCCTTCAAGAGAATGACGATGGACCTCGTTGGCCCGATCGATCCAGTATCTGCTGCAGGTCACAAGTATTGTTTATGCATTGTGGACTCGTGCACCAGATGGCCTACAATCTTTTTATTGAAATCGCTGACAGCGAAGGCTGTGTGTGAAGCGTTGATGGAACTATTCATGAACGTTGGTGTGCCGTCCGTGATTACAAGTGACCAAGGAACGAACTTCACAGCCAGTTTGACAAGAGAATTTCTCAATTTAATGGGCTGTAGTCCAAGATTCGACACACCAGGACACCCAGAGGCTGCTGGATTAGTAGAAAGATGGAATCAGACATTTAAAAAGATGATCCATCATGTGATAATAGACAACCCGAGGAAATGGCACAAGATAATTCCTTTCACAGTGTGGGCATTACGAGAAGTGCCGAATGCAACTACTGGAGTATCACCATATATGCTTGTCTATGGGAAAATTCCGAGAGGACCATTGGCAATATTAAAAGAGAGTTGGACTAGAGAAATAAACTTACCACCTCATGTTGGAGTTAAACCAGAAAAGTATTTGAAAGAACTCAAAGAAAATATGGAGAAAGCATTATTGTTTGCAGAATCCTACTCTCGAGAAAAGCAATTACAATACACGAATCAGTATAATAAGAGAGCAAAGCACAAAGAATTTGAAGCTGGTGAGAAAGTCATAGTTTTGTATCCAACGTCAACAAACAAACTTATTTCTCGATGGCATGGTCCATGTACGATCATACATCGAAGATCAAAGTACTCTTATTTAGTCGATATGGGTGAAAATGGTCGAAAAATAATTCACGCCAACAAGATCAGAAAATATGTTACTCGAGCATTAAGTTGTGGTCTAATTGTTGAAGAAGATGAAGATTTTGGTTCAGTGGTTGAATTACCAATGAGGAATGAGGTTCAAGATGACAAGAATTCACTTAACCTCGATCCTGAACAAATTAGCCATTTGACAGTAACTCAGCAAGAACAGTTGTTGAACGTTTTGAACAAATACTGTGACAGATTTTCAGAAAAACCCGGATTATGTACATTGGTTGAACATGAAATTGAACTAAAACCAGGATTTCGTGAAAAGGAATTTGCAGCATATCGAATTCCTTTGATTTATCGATCAGAAGTGGAACGTCAGATCAAAGAAATGTTAAAAACAAACATTATTAAACCATCATCGAGCAGAATGGCAAGCCCTTTGGTTATTGTTAAAAAGAAAGACGGATCTTTAAGACTTGCCTGTGACTACAGATACATTAACTCATTCACAGTGGATTGTAAATATCCTATGCCGATTGTCAGAGACGTTTTGAACAAAGTTGGAAAGTCTAATGTGATTTCTATTTTGGACTGTCGAAGTGCTTATTGGACTTGTCCTGTAAAACAATCTGATCAATGGAAGACAGCTTTTGTAACACATAATGGACTGTATGAATTTACTCGTGTTCCTTTTGGAATGATAAATTCAGGCCGAACTTTTGTTAAGGCGATAAATTTAGTTTTACAGCCTATAAGTGACTTTGCAGAACCGTATGTTGATGACATTGCTGTGCATTCTGACAGTTGGAAAGTTCACTTGCAGCATCTAGATGCATTTTTGATGCAAATGAGATTGCATAACGTTACTTTGAAAAAATGCATATTTGGTAAGAGTGAGGTAAGGTTTATCGGTCATGTGGTTGGGTCTGGTAAGATAAAGATGAATCCAGACAGAATTGAAAGTTTGAGTAATTTGAAGATCCCAGAAACTAAGAAGCAAGTTAAGCAACTGCTTGGATTTTTTAATTATTACAGACAGTTTATTAAGGACTTTGCACAGATTGCGAAACCGCTATCTGATTTAACTAGTAAACGTGTTTCTGATAAGATTGATTGGACTGTTGAACATCAGCAAGCATTTGATTTACTTAAAGAGGCTGTGCGATCCAAAGTAGTATTATATGTTTTTGAAGTGGGAAAACCATTCAATTTGTACTGCGATAGTAGTGACTTTGCAGTCGGTGCTGTTTTAACACAGATGGACGACAAGGGAATAGAACGCCCTGTGTCATTTATCAGTCAGAAATTAACTGATACCCAGAAGAGATGGGCTACTGTGGAAAAGGAAGCCTATGCTATTGTTTGGGCTCTAAACAAGTTAAAAGAAATTATAATTGGATCAAAAATTTTCATTTTTACTGATCACAATCCTCTTACATATTTGACTGAGTCAATGTCTAAGTCTGCTAAACTTGTGCGTTGGGCGTTAGCCTTACAAACTTTTGATGTTGCGGTGAAGTACAAGAAGGGCAGATTGAATGTTATTGCTGATTGTTTGTCAAGGTTATAAGTAATCGTAAGACTGTTCATTAATTAGTTAGATATATATATATGTTTCATGTATTTTGGTAATTTCGCAAATTTTGAAATTTAATTTGCTCAATTCCAGAAAAAGGAAGGAGGTAATGTGAACTGAGTTCTGTGTACAGTCTTGCAGTGCGAGATATTAGCGTATATATTTAGTGCGCTTACTTTAGTTTCACGTGTATATGTATATATGATAGATGTATAACGTTTAGTCTTAGTGACACGCGCGGCCGGCCAATCTCGGCAGCGGCGCGCTATATGTATATTATTAGAGTTCGCCTAGGCGCACAGAAGACAGGTGTGTCAAGAGGCGCGAAGAATTATGCTGACTAGAGAAGTTTGAATTCGAGTGTGTTCGCTGTAGTAGTGTGGCTGACTAGTTGAGTTGTAATCGAATTGAGTTCTGTCTGTTTGTTTCTTATTAAACTGAAAAGATATTAAACTGTGTTGCTGATTAATTCAGGTATTACTTATACGTAGAATTAGTGTTCAAAAGGTGAACGTTAAATAGGCGTTAAGTAGAAAGAGAACAAGGATTTAATCAGAAGGATTGTCAACGGAAGGATTGGGTTGACAATAATAATAATAATAATAATTTTTTTTAAATAATAATAATAATGATAATAATAATAATAATAATAATAATAATAATAATAATAATAATAATAATAATAATAATAATAATAATATAGGCCTACTTAATTAGTATCTGACACCTAAGGGATCATATATACCTCGGGTAAAAAATAATAATAATAAATATTATAATTATGATAAGAGCCAAGCAGATGTGTTTCCGTTCTTCTTAGTCAAAATCAAGTATCTGAGAGATCATACGTACCTCGGGACAAAACATAATAATAAGTTTTAAAATAATAGCATTTGCTCATTCCAATGATATTTGTTTCTCTGGATAAAATAATGATGATGATTATGATGATGATGACGATGATAATTTTATAATAATTTCTACTATAAAAATTATTATAATAGCATAATAATTTAAGCTTAATCAGAGTTTTAGAGACACTAACACTAATTTGAAAAAATTACAATAATTACAATAATAATACAATAGGAAACGATACAAAACGGCATTATATCAGCCATTTTATATCCACGAAGCGCTGTTAAATTCCAAAAATCCTGATCTTTGTCGATAAAATTATAAAGACAACCATAATGATTGTTTCGTCTTGTATATATTGTAGTTAGTTTGGACGGGTCGTACGTTGGGTCGTCGGTTGAGCTGTAGTGTTGCGTCTGGAGTATTAGTCTCTATAATGAGTTATGCTCACGTTGGTGGGCTCACCTTTAATCTCTATATGCCTCTGCTGTTCGCTTCAACCGTCTACTTCATTTCCTCGCCGGTATTATACACTTCTTTTTCGTTTGAGACGTTATCAGTAGCATAGTTGATCGAAACATGTCGGTGAGTGAATGAGTGAGTGAGTGAGTGAATGAGTGAGTGAGCGAGTGAATGAGTGAGTGAGTGAGTGAGCGAGTGAATGAGTGAGTGAGTGAGTGAGTGAGTGAGTGAGTGAGTGAGTGAGTGAGTGAGTGAGTGAGTGAGTGAGTGAGTGAGTGAGTGAGTGAGTGAGTGAGTGAGTGAGAGAGTGAGTGAGTGAGTGAGTGAGTGAGTGAGTGAGTGAGTGAGTGAGTGAGTGAGTGAGTGAGTGAATGAGTGAGTGAGTGAGTGAGCGAGTGAGCGAGCGAGTGAGTGAGTGAGTGAGTGAGTGAGCGAGTGAATTAGTGAGTGAGTGAGTGAATGAGTGAGTGAATGAGCGAGTGAGTGGGTGAGTGAGTGAGTCGGTGGGTTTGGACTGAGTGAGTGAGATATTCGGATAGTTTGTTAATCACATAAATATTGCGAAAAGGTTTCTGGCGTGACTTGCACAATATGACTTTTTTTCAATGGATATGTTATTTGGGGAAAGAATGTTTTCGAATGGACGAGAGAGGTGCAGCCAACCCTACTCTACGCACCATTTCTGGTCTTCGAAGAACTGAGGCTGAAAATGACGGCCCATCTAACACGATCCCGTTTCGCGAGAATAATCTACTGGTGGGCCAAGTCAGTCGGCCTCAGAGGATACAGAGCCATTACAAGGAGGTTAATTATAATTCTCATTGTTGATTTCTAACGTCTATCGCACCAATGTCTGCTGTACAAGACCTCAAACGATGATAAATTATTATGGTTATTATTATTTTTAACTTCTACTGCACAAATGAATGCTCTCGAATACCAAGCAATAATCAGGTCAATATCAAGACAATTCGTCCAAACAGACTTAGAGGTAGGCTATCATGGTGGTTAGATATTTTGAAAAAAAAGGAAAATCTTATGCCGAGAGGAGAGCATGTTTCTGCATGCTCACTCAATTTCTTGCACACGTGAAAGTTCGCATATAAAGACTTGACCACTAAAAATATTGACTGATTGATTAAATGACTTGAAACTCTTTGCATCTGTTCGTTCGAACCAGTGTCTTGTGTAATTTCCTTATCCACCATAGGATCTCTGTTTCAACGAACTGATCACCTGGATATATCCCTGATTACGGGTTTGTTTTGGTACGCCATCGGTCGATAGAAGGTACTAAATTACAATTACATTAAGAGACCAATTTTTCACTAACTCACTCACTTATTCACTCATTATCGCTCATAGGCTGACTCACTCACCCACTCACTCACTCACTCACGCACTCAGTCACAGATTGACTGACTTTCTCGGTCACTCACTGATTATTGACATGAGATGCTGTTTAATCTGTAGGCGTCCAATGCCATTCTGTTGGTCGTTGGCAAATGCTCTCGTTTACCAGAAAATCCGGACTAGGCTGGGCGTGCAGAACACTCGCGAGATCGTTATTAGTGGTCGCATGATTTCTTTACAAGCACTCGAGTTCTTCGTCAGTCTCAACATTCCAGTGCTCGAGATTTACGGAATGACGGAAGCCACAGGTCGGCAGATTTATCTCTTTTATCATCGAAGTGAATATCAAGCGGTTTGTTTGTAACAGGGTCGTCTTTTTGGTACAATACTGGGTCTGTAATTCGACAGTTGTTGATTCGATCCTGCTGAAGGCATTCTGTGTAACGAACCTGGAAAGGTGTTTGTTTTCTCTCACCCTCTGTTGAACGATGTCCACGTTAAAATCTATCACCTTACTGCACCGTGACTTGTCCCTGTATTGCCCAGCATTATCTTACCTTATCGTAGCTTTCCTTACCTTACCTAATCTTAGTGTGCCTTATCCCATTTTACTTTGCCTTTTCATACCATAATTTACTTGAACATACCTTACCTCGCATTACCTTACATAATCTTGTCTTACCTTGCCATAAACTCATACAATAACTGTCACTAGCTGCAGTCCTTCTGTTCGTGTGTGGTCTTAGCCACTTGCTGCAACTTGGGATGTCTTTGTTCCTAGGTCCTGTTACGGTGGCGACGATTCCCGATATGTTCCGTATCACATCCGTTGGGAAAGACTTAGACGGCTGTTCCACCAAAATCATGCAACCAGACAAGGACGGAGTGGGGGATGTAAGTGACCTCGTTAGTCGTCATGCAAGCGGATGGAGAATTGGCATTTCATGGCATTTAGTATCATGAGTGTTGCAACCTGGTTTGTAACTGACTGAATGATTGAGTGAAAGGGAATCTAATTAAATAAATCTAATCATTCTAATGACTTCTGTTGTGCCATCTAATACATAAGACATCAATCGATGGAGTCGATGGTCGTTTACAATAAATTGTCATGAATTTCTTAATTCCACTTCTTCTTCTTACCACCTACTTTAACTGTCATTCTACTTCCACGTATAGCTAGCTCAACTATGGTAGTTCGTGGTTGTCTATATTCACATGAACAAAAATCCAAGAATTCAAAAAACTGTTCATTTATTTATTCTGTCAATTGAGCACACAGTAAGATCTTTAACTCTAACTCTACATAAATCAACTCTACACAACAGTTTACACTGTTCAAACTTCACATTTGCTCCACCAGTTCATTTTCTTCTCGCGCCAAAACGTGCGCGTATAATTTTATATACCACGTGCACAGCAGCTAATTATATATGCAAGGCCGAACACATGGAGGAACACAAGGACGTCTGCTCAACCCAAACGCAAACATTGACGCATTATATATATGTTCACACTCAACACAGCTCTCAAACAAATGTCAAGACACGAGTGCTAATTAAAACTGATCAACATATACTCCAATTTAAATCAGCATCAATCCAGCGCGTTCACATAATTAGTCCGAAGTTGTTGGAGAGTCAGGAAGGAAATGCGATCGGCCAGGAAACCAGAAGTCTATACAAGCAAGTTAAAGCAGTCAAGTCTTAAGCTAAGATCTGACTGACACTAAGAAATTAGGCAGCGAATTGAAAACACACAGAACTAAACAACTAAACAATGACCAGACTGTGAATTGTAAACTATGGAAGTGGGCATTGAAATCTCAAGCTGTTCACGCGCGGAACTGAAAGAAAACTGGAAGAGAATGAGATACAGAGTTAAGGAGATTGAGTGAGAGAGAATGGCGGAATTATCTTCAAAGTTCGTTAACTTGCAGATGCGAGTACGAGGTCGCAATGTGTTCATGGGATACCTGGATCAACCGGAGATGACCAATGAAGCGTTTGATAAGGATGGTTGGCTGAAAACGGGCGATTTGGGCAGAAGAGATCTTGACGGATTCCTGTACGTCATCGGGAAAGCCTCAGGTATGCTAATTAGTCTCTCAGATAAGTTAATTGACGTCAGGCTAGCTTATTCTCGGGTATGACATTTATTCTCAGGTAAACAAATACATCTCGGGAAGCTTATTATTTTCAACTAGGCTAATTAATCCAAGATTACCTAATTAGTCCCATGTAGGCTAAAAGTCTCAGGCCAGCGATTACACTACGCAACACAATTTTTGTTCCTGGGTAATAAGTGTTTTTTCTACTTGCCTCAGACGTATAAAAGTGGCTCTTATTCCCTTCAAGCTATGTTTTGACGTGTTTTTTAAATTTACCTATTTCCAATGAAAAACGAGCAAATTTCAGTCTTTTCGTTCACATAAAGTAAAAAAAACACATGAATCAAAATTAACATGTATCTGCACCACAGTTATACAAAAATGACCAAAAAAGATTTCAAAAGTGAGTTGTTTTTCGAGATTTACGATTATACTGTAAATCACGTTAACGAATCAACCACCAAGTGGTCTCCCATCCTGTTCTCGTTATACTGTCCTTGAAAAAAGAGCAAATTTCAGTCTTTTCGTTCACATAAAGTAAAAAAAAACATATGAATCAAAATTAACATGTAGGGCCTATTTGCACTACAGTTATACAAAAATGACCAAAAAAGATTTTAAAAGTGAGTTGTTTTTCGAGATTTACGATTATACTGTAAATCACGTTGACGAATCAACCACCAAGTGCAGTCTCCCATCCTGTTCTCGTTATACTGTCCTTTAATTGGTAACGACGTTGAAAGTCTCGTATATCCTGGTGGCAACGCTCGCCTTGCTCCTCAGAATACGCTCCCGTGTTCTCCTTGAAATGATCAAGATGAGCATCAAAGATATGAACTTTGAGGGACATCCTTTTGCCGTATTTCTTCATCCGATTCTCAACCTGTTGCACATAGTTTTCGGCCTTGTGATGGTCCCGGAAGCCCCTCACGTCTGAGACAAAGCTGTTTCAAGCCGCTTTCTCCTTCCTAGTGAGCTTCTTGGGGAATTCTTTGCACTCCAGGGTCTTCTTTATCTGTGTTTCAACGGCTTTGACCTTTGCCATATACAGACTAGGAATGAAGTTTGAAGGTACTTGAAAGCTGCGGACTCCTTTTCTAGAGCTGTGAGAAATTGCCTCATAAGGTCCAATTTGATGTGCCGGGGTGGCATCAGCACCTTCTGGAGGTCAACCAGTGGCTCCAACTTTACGTTGTTCCTCTCCACGGAGAACTCGGTCCGCTGTTGCCAATCCCGCCTGTGGTAGTGCACCATGTCTCAGCTGTCCCAAATGGCTATTAATAACTAATCGTAAGACTAACAAAAAGTGATCAGCTATGCTAAAGTATGCCTACATTAATAGCCCTTGTTCCTCTTAATCCTCAGAATTGGTGACTTTGGAAAATGGCGAGACGATTGCTCCGGAACTGATTGAGACTGGGGTTCGAGAGGCGTTACCATTCATTCGAAACTGTATGTTGGTTGGAAAAGGCAAAACCTACTTAGCCGTGCTGCTGACGATTAAGGTAAAACCCGCATTGAGCCGTCAGGATTCTCTTTAGCTACATATAAGTTTTCAGAGATGAGAGTCGTAATAATCAAAGTCTAATGCATGATAATGTATATTTCACGACAAACGCCGTAGTCTAAGAACTTTTAGTGCGTCTAATATCATTCTTCACCATATCTATTGTTTTAATTTATTGTAGATCTTTTAACATAGCGATGAAGCTCATGATATATATATATATATATATATATATATATATATATATATATATATATATATATATATACACACACATTCTATGACCGTCTATTTCAGTCCTCTTTTGGGGGATCCATAGAGTAGTGGTAACATCACTGGCGTGAAGAGCAAGAGGTAGCGGGATCGCTTAACGCAACCTCCCCAAATTTAGGTCCACTCAGCCTTTCATTCGCGAGATGGCGCGTTGTTAAAATGAGATGTAGGACGTGATGGGCGCCTTGCACGGCTGCCGTGTACAGTTAAATTCGACTCCTGTAATAACTTGTGATCATCCATTCATACTGATTTGTAATCATACTGCGTTGTTGTCAGTTTGAAGGTATTAAACGAAGATTATTATTATTATTATTATTATGTTTTAGGTTTTAATCCTACCATCCGGATTATTATTATTATTATTATTATTATTATTATTATTATTATTATTATTATTATTATTATTATTATTATTATTATTTGTGCCTGCATTTCTCTGTCTATATCTTTCCATATCTTTGTCTCCTTCTGACTCTATGTTTGACTCTGTGTATCTGTTTTGTTTCCATGAATGTCTTTCTGATCTACAACTTGCTCCGTCTCTCCGTCTCTAGTATGTCTTTGTGTGTGTCTCTCTTCCATATTTTGTCTTTTTCGATTTTTCCAAGGACCTTCCGCTGATTGACCTATAAAACGTCATCAGTTTGGCTTCTTCTTCACTCCTCTTCCATCTGCTTTCTTTCCAGACGGTAGTGGACTGGCAGACGCTCGAAGTCTCGAACACCTTAACTCCGGATTCTCGACAGTGGTTTCAGAAGCTGGGATACGAGGATGAGAGCATCGATCAGTTTCTGCAGACTCCAGATAAACGAATTCTCAACAAAATCCAATCACTTATTGATCGATTGAACGCCACAGCGCAACCATCTCACAAAATACAGAAATGGACGATACTTCCTAAGGACTTCTCCGTTCGTGGCGGCGAAATAAGTAAGTATTGTACTGCATTCTATTATACTATTTTATGTTGTTGTATATACAACATCACTTTGTTACACGTCACCGCACTTATTTGAGACGGTTACTGTCCAGGGTCTTTGAACAAGTCTTTCGCTCACAATAATATTGTTCAGCGCCATCAGATTTACTTGCACGTTTTATATATGGAATAAATAAATACATAAGTAAGTAAATAATATATATATATATAGTAAAAAGAGTAATAATGATACAACAATAACAATAATCGCAACAGCAGTTATTATAGTTATAATTATTATTCTCTCCAGAAATTGTTTTAGGAGTCCTAGGTATTATGTTATCTACATTTAATGATGATGACGATGAGTATTGTGACGATGATAATAGTTATAATTATGATAATAATGATTAATTTAATGACAATAACAAAGGCGATAATAAGCATAAGCATAAGATAATCCTAATCATTATCAGGTTCCTAATCCACCTTGAAATCAGTTAGGTTAGCATAGAGAGCGCCTCGGTAGACTCTGTTTGGGTATTGCTTGCGAACTCCACTTTTCTTGACAACGTTAGCTTCAGTAGTTCTTACCACCTACTTTAACTCTTCAAACCTCAAACTCGACTGTATCAGCATTTCTCTGCGCGCCACACTTGCGATGCATACACATACCTGTACAAACAGCTAATTAGATCGTATCGTATCGTATCGTATCTAGTAATTTATAAGGCGCCTCTCGCAGTATAAACTATTCAGTGCATGAGCCCCATACACACGCAACACTGCAGGCAATCAAATGTCCAAACACGAATGCTAATTAAGACTAATTAGCAAAGAGCTCCATCTCAAGGAAATGCCGTTGCTGTCAAAATCGCGTTGAGAGTGCTCTGTAAATTACTGATTTCAACTGAAATTAGAATTGCTTGATTGACGTTTGGATGTTTTTAAAATGAAATTATTCCAGTATTGCTCCGTTGTGGTTTGCATTTCAGCTTGGACCCTAAAAGCCCGCAGGTTTTACGTTGAGGAGATGTACGCTGAAACCATCGAGTCCCTGTATGTTGAGAAATGACGACATAAAAACTCTTGTTGTTTAAACAAAGGTGTTTTGCGCGAAACATAACTATCATGTACTAAGCTTACGCGTGCAATATTTGACAGTCAGGTTTTTGTCCACAGTGTACAAACGTAAGGCTCTAATCACTGAAACAGAGAGCGAGCTTTACATAGTAGGTTGCCATATTGAGTAATTTGTGTTGCGGTTTATCTGACTCAGCCTACAATTAAATTTGGTTATGCTCGATGCTGCCATGGTCTATTATTTACCAAATTAGTAATCTCAGTACATATTGACGGATTAATAGAGAGCAGAAACAATATAATCTCAGTACATAATATGGTTTCCATTAATCCGATCGCATCGGTCTACTTTAGGGCCATTCAAACTGAAATTGAAATCAGCGTACCTGCAATTTCTAGCGGAGTTGTCGTGTCGTGCTTGTTTGTATGTATGTATGTATGTATGTATGTATGCATGTATGTATGTATGTATGTATGTATGTATGTATGTATGTATGTATGTATGTATGTATGTATGTATGTATGTATGTATGTATGTATGTATGTATGTATGTATGTATGTATGTATGTATGCTTGCGACACAATGTCATGTTCCTACATAAATCGCCGACCTAGGCCAGAGCGTAAGAGAGAGGACCAGCCTACAACTTGGCTTGGTCTAGTAATGTGCGATAACAATGTACTCGAACGAAAACTCTGATATTCCTTTACCATATATTCCTTTGCCTTTTGAAGGCGTTGGTGAGTTTTTAGGTTTCGAAGATGACGATAACCTCGATGAGTTTAATGAAATGAACCTTTAATAAAGCAATAGGGCCTACTGATGATGACAGCGAAGTAAATGATTATGTTAATGATGATTATTTGTCGTTGTTCATGATAATAAGAGCATTAATAAGGTAGGTTAAAACGATAAATACGATGACAGCGATGGTAATGATGAAGACATAAGCGACTATGTTGATGATCATTATTTTACCGTCTCAACAACAGTCATCGATTCCCTCTAGGCTAGCTATTATTATTATTTATTATTATTAATCTGGCATTTATAGCGCGCCTAAACAAAAAAGACATCTTGCACGAAAGCGCGTAACAGAAAAAATACTAGTCATAGTACATCTTAAACAGGTAGGTTTTAAGGTTGGATTTAAAGGTCGAAGGTGACGAGGATGTGCGAATAAAGTCCGGAAGTTTGTTCCATTCAGTCGGTCCGGCTAATGCAAAAGCTCGATTTCCAAATTGTCTGACTGTCACCTTGAGATGACGATCGCAGTCCTCGTCTGGCTTGAAGAGAACAACATAGAGTAACCAGTGAAGAGACGTATAGAGGAGATGAGTTTGTGTAGACTCGATACATTAGGAGACAGATCTTGAAGATAATGCGAGCTTGTATGGGAAGCCAGTGCAGTTCACGAAGGGTCGGAGTGGCGTGGTCCCGGGGAGTGAGATTTTTGACAAGCTTTGCAGCGTAATGGAGAACAGTGGTAAGTGGTTGAAGAGTAGATGCAGGAAGTCCATAAAGGACTGAGTTGCAATAGTCGAGTCTGGAAATGACTAGGGACTGGACAAGGGTGCGAAGACATTTCCTGACTTGCCGTATGCGTCTAAGATGGAAAAAACAGGATTTGGTTATGGAGGAGATTTGATTTTTCATAGAAAGTGTACTGTCTAGGAGGACACCAAGGTCTCGAACAACTTCAGCAGGTTTAATTGAACAGTCTGGGCCAAGGTTAAGTACAGAGTGGAGTAGGCCTATGTCTGAGCTAGACCTCGGATAGTGGGTGTTAATGTAGCGCTTTAAATTATAGGAATAGCGATTAAACTACATAAATGATAAGACGAGACCAGATTATATAGATGTTGTTTCAAAATGAGGCCCGCAAAGTATGTGACTCATCGCGTTCAATTGTCTCTTCGTTATTGTACAAAACAGTAACTTCTCTCTTCTCTTCCTCTAATAAACGCAGTTGAACGTGAAAACGAAACCCAGCAAAGTTCAACTTCTATCAATGACAACGAAAAGCGACATCCATGTGTTCCACTAGTTATAAATAGCAGTGACCTCATTGATGACACATAAAAACCTTACTATTCCACGTCATAATGTTATTTCTCTAAAAAGTTGCCATGGTAATGATATATACCCAAGATGACGTCACGTTCTGTTTCGTAAACAGAAGAAATTCAAAATATTTCGGTTTACAGGAAGACATACGAGGTAATACGGAGATCGATCTCAATTATGTCGGAGATATTGAACCGTGAAGACGAACAGGTTTTTGAGTAAAATACTTGTAAACATAATTATCTTCATTAAGATTTATTAGTCAACATTGAAATTGGCCAACGGAGAGCCACGCCGGGCGAATATATTGATATCTGCATCAATATCTTGCGTGTCTCAATGATTTAGTTCTCACATTTTATAGTGTTATTTAGTATAGCCTGGATTCGATATTCAATATAATTGAGCCTCACAGAAATGAAGGACAACAGTTATATATTTCTACGCATTGAACACATGCTTTTCTAATTTGGTTGTATAGCCTCGACCCTGGTTAATTTATCGTTGATTTTGTAAGAGGGTGTGTGTTCACTGTGTGATATCTTAGATGGAGAGGACTGTCAACTCACTTTCACATGTCGAGGTTAAGAGATATGAAAAAGCTAGAATGTCATACCCATGGTTGCCTCTCAGGCTAGTTTAAGAGACTGCACTTCTTCTTTTTCTTGTATTTCTTCTTTTTCTTCTACTTTTTCTTTTCATCATCCTCCTGTTCTTCTTTACCGGGATGTACAACTACAATGGAGCAAGTACTGTACACTAAAGTGCGGTTAGCAATTGGTTGAATGAAGGCTATACTAGCTTACTTACTTACATACTTTAGATCGTTAGCCGCCTGCGCTGTCCCTTTAAATGGTTTCATGTCCGGATCGTTTAAGCCCGGGATATATATACACAATATCTGAAATTAGTCTTGATCGCAATACCTTCCTATTACCACAAGATATAAACGCTTACGTTGGTGGTCAGCTACTATTCATGCTAGCCGGTTTCTATTCTGGCTAGTCAGTTGCTGTATAGGTGATTCAACTATTGTCCTGAGCAGTTGATTGACCAGGTAAGTCATCTATTTATGGGGCGGGGGGGCGATAGCGCATTGGATAACATCTGGCGTAGAGTGCGAGAGTTACAGAGATCGGGTCCCATAGGCGGACATGCTTTGTAGGCTGCAATTTGCGCCGTGTATTGCAGGCTGTCTGTTCTGTTAGTAGTTAAGGTTCATCGCATAACATGTACATGTACAGCGCAGTGCGTTTGCAGGCGCTTAATTAAAGAATAAATATTATTATTATTATTATTATTATTATTATTATTATTATTATTTCTGGCGTGACTCAATTACTATCCAGGCCAGTCAGTTACCCTTTAATTTCCATCAGCTAATTTACCTCATGATCTTTTGATAGGATTTTGCCTGGATTAATTTCCATCACTGAATGAAGGCAGAGTCCATGGCTTCAGAAAACCTGAAAAGAGATGTAACGGATACGACATTTGTGCGGAGGCGAATGAGAGAAGGGCGAAGGGCAACGACACCTGCGTGGATTCCGGACGGCGAAGAACCCCTCAGGCCGTCTGGTCCCCGCAAGCTAAGCGTCGACAACGAATCTCGAAATCTCTTTCCAAAGGCGTCCAGAATAAGTGAGATTTATAGCGCAGTTTTTCACTTGTTGAATAATTTGACATCATTGGATAAGTTGATTGGCTGATATCATTTGATGTTGTTGAATGAGATCGATCTGATTACAGCCCAGTTTCCTTACAACATTGGAGTTTATGCCTTAAGCATTTGTTACTGGTGCCATAGGAGTTACTAATTAATAAAGCCCAAGACCACAATCCCTGTCAACAGATTATGATGATGTGCTTCCTGCTGAGAATTCGACGTCAACAAAAGTCGATCAACCGGTGAAACTGCAGATGGGCGAACGAGAGCTTGGACAGAAACCCATCACCATCATTTCCGTTCTTCGTCGGAATGTAGAAAAATTTCCGGACAGGCAAGCTTATGGTTAGCTTCACATTTACGGATTAATAGTAGGGTCCAACGAATCCGACGAAACTTAGAGTTCCGTTTTTCCAGTTTGCTAATTAAGAATTTACAGAATTATGCAAAATTACGTAAGTTATCTTTATTATGGGTCCAAATTTCTAAAAGCTAAGCTTATTTAGGACCTCTGTATCGGGTCAGATCAGTTGTCAAGAAACGTCAAGTGAGGAACGAGAGAGACCAGAGAGGAGCTGCTAAGGCGGCTTGGATGGCGAAGGATTGGATGAATCAGGGTGGGAAGGATTAAGGTTATCTTCATTAATCTATTTCAATGACATTTTCATTCTGAAGGACTCCAACATAGTTTCTAAATCCTTTGTATGTGTGAATGACGACTTTTCCAGTTTTCTTCGCATTGTTTTCTTATTGACGACCTTTTTCTTGTTAACAATTTTTGTCTTGTTAACAAACATTATTGGCATCATCCAGACTTGCGAAGATCGATTAGATTAGCTTCTCTTTGAAAGGCGCTAGACAAAATGTCTGATAACTATAACAGTTACAATATCAGCTGAAAACCAATAAAAAAAACTCTAGGGTTGTTCTTGTTATTTGTAATTCTCTTCTTCCTGCTATTTCAGCATACAAATCCGATGACACGTGGCAGTATATCACCTACAAAGATTTATTCGACCTTGTAAGGCGGGCGGCAAAAGGATTCATTTCGGTATAAACACAGATTAATATACGCCTACAGAATATAAATATATATTTTTGAAACTCTCCTGTTATGCCGTTGGACACAGTAGCCTATTGATTAGAGCCTTCGCCTCGTGACGTACAAATCTCCTGTTGGACCCTCATCTGAGACGGTTGTTTTGTTGGAACCTTTAACAAGTAATTTGGTCACAATTTCTTTGCGTATTCGACTGCTGCTTGATCGGTAGTGCAAAATATATGTATAGTAACATCCTGCTAAATTAGTTCTTTTATCGTCTGCGTATACAGTGTAACATCAGAAGCATAGGAGATAAGTTTATTCGTAGGCTACTAGAGTTTATACAACGAAGAACATGAAGTTCTTACTTTGTCACACTACATGCCATGCAAGATGAAGCTACCAGTTCAGAAGAAGAGTTTAGAATTGTACAAAAGATAATTGACTTTACTGATTGCTATTGGTCTTAACTCGTAGCTATAGTTCATGCATTAGTTCAATGGTTTGTATCATGTATCGCCTATGCAGTGAATAGTATTATTTGTAAAAGCAAAAGCAATGTTGCGCACTGGGTCAGTATCAACCGAAAGAAACGTAGAGAGCTTTGTATTCACTTGATTTCATTTCTTATTTCTTAACAGTTGGGCTTACAAAGATTCTCTGGAGTCGCTATTATTGGACGCAACGCTCCTGAGTGGGTAATCGCCAATTTTGCAGCAATATATGCAGGGTGAGTATGTAATTGTAATTGTAATTGTAATCGAGAATTTATATAGCGCCACTCATAATCAGAGGCGCTCCCGACCCGGGTCAGTGTCTTCACTGACAAAGAGTATGGTATGCAGGTCTAATGCAATATTGCATGTGTTGTATCTACAACATCGTAAAGGTATTGGAATAACGCTGGTAACGTAACTTAACTTGGCAACATAATCTTTTCACCTGTATTTGTCATGAGGATACAAACAGATTTTATTGATAGTTTGTGCTTGAATTATCTCTCATAGATTCGCAAATTTAGAGAATTTTTTGTCGAACTCTGAAGTAGGCCTAATGTTGCAATTGAACTGTGTGCTAATTAGCAAAGTGAAATAATAATAGAAAACTGCCTATCTTATCAAGAGTTTACAATTCAGGCAAGTCTACAGTGCGAAACTCGATCGAGTGACAATTCTGCACTTGTCGTCGGGTATTGTATGAACACTGACGTAGCACTACGATCGTTTAAAACTAGTTCATGGAGTCATTCAGGTTGCATATGTTTCTGATTCCTCAGAGGAATCGTCGTTCCCATATCGAGGGCAGTTTCGGTCGCAGAATGTTGCAGCATGATAAAGAACACACGTTGTAGCATAATAGTTGTTGGTTCATCCAAAGAGTTGGACAGTGTCGCGCAGATTCGCGACCAACTGCCTAACATCCAAGCCATCATCAAGTATGGCAAAGATGACGGCGCGAAGTCAGTTTCCTTTCATACGGTAGGAATTTACTATTTGTAAGCATTAATTAGAAATTTCCACCGCGCAGTTGTTTGAGGCATATAGTGTTAATCGATGACGCATGAAAATTCAGCCGTTACTTGACAAAAATTTAAAGACAGAGAGGCAGCCTATTGTGGCTTTATAGGTATGCAATTAGAAACATGGTGTCAGAGTTTAAAAAGATAAGACTTGTTTCAGAGGTTATTGCTTGAATTACACGATTGACTGGTGTATTGCATCTTGTATAGCAGGGAGTCCTACTTGCACGTCTACTTGGTTTAACCAGATGTGGTGTGATTTTACTCTTTTTTACATTAACATAACACATTTCACTTTACCCTGCATTCAGGATTGGTAGAATCACCCGGCGTCTAAGCTAATCTTGTTGTAGGCCTACTTATCTTTTGAGCTGGGTCCATCGGACCAATGGCGAGAACTTTGATTTCATTTCCAAGGAACTAATTATAAATATATAAATCTGAGAACAAATAAGAATTGTACTATTTCCACTCATTATTTTGATGTATATTAGTGTAGTGATTTCGGATTGAGGCTTGTCATTAGTTCCACTTTGCAGCCTCAATTCATCTCAACTATCGATCGGTCTTTGACATTTTTCTTCAGCGACTTGACCGGTTTTCTTGAGAGTTGATTGAGGCGTCATTTGATGTATTCGTTTATACTTTAGTAGATTGGATTGCAATGGATTGGGTTGTGGCACATCATGTATCATATTTATTGATGTTCAGTGCATTATTGCTTCTTGCGCTATATAAGTGTTGTCTAAATTCGAATAGTTGCTGGTTTGTGTGTGTAGTGGGAGCAGCTGTTGGCGATGGGAGAACGTATTGACGATGAACGTCTCAAGGAACGAATTGCATTCCAGGGCCCGAACTTATGCTGCACCATCCTTCACACGGTCAGAGGGAAACAGTTGTTTTAAAATCTTAAAAAGTTCAATTTTCAAAAAGTCCACGTTCGTTCTCCAATTTCCAGATCTGCACGTGTCTAGACCATCGACTTTATTTGTTTCCCTAACCCTCCTATCGTCCATCACCATCGTCTGTCGCATACCCATCCTCTGTCACTGTCCATGGTTTCCAGGTGCACCTCTCCTCCTGCAAGAATATTACCCTGATTCATTTTTGTACCTTGACACAAATCACCATAGAGTATTTTGGCGTTTTCTCTCTGTCTCTCTGGTTTCTCTTCCTATAGTTAGCCTACTCTGGGCAACTATTCGGACTTGATGCAACTCTCGTGAACTTTAGCTGGTGACCTTCGCTTTGTATTAGAGCAGTGCATTAGACGTTTTAACCCTTTGGAGGTGAGGTGAAGCACTGAAACGTTTGTGGTGAGGTGGGTATGACATACCCGAGTACGTGTTTTTTACTTACAAGTCGCGATATCAACTACAAAACCTTAATTGTGAGCTAAACTATAGTTTTATAAGCAATTATCAGCTAAATTGGTGATTATACACAACAAATAACTGTTTTCGATCATTAATGAAATGGCCAGCAGGTGAACTAATAACCATGCAATATCTGCTTAGTAGGCCTACCGTACGTGCATTTTTCTGTTCTCATTCATAACATTACCAAACACCCGAGTAGGCAATATTTCAAGTGAAATAGAGAATGTTTTCAGTCATCATTTTCTACTGACTGATCAACGCAAGCCATGCACACAGTATTAGCGTGTTCAAGGCACACCCGCTTGCTACAACATGACATGTGAATCTTGTTTTACGATCCCTGTAGGCCCTGTACGATAAATTATAATTTCATTTAAAAAAGCAACGAAATTTAAAAAAATTGTGCGTTCAAAAGTACCTGAAACTGTCCTAACGTGTCCATATTTCATATTCGCTGCTAAAATGTAAGTGCAAGGCACCAGCTAATTTACTAGCGCTGCGTCAAGTCAGAGAAATTGTCCAGAGCTGTCAAATGAAGAATTAAATCATGTGTCAAGAAGACCTTGGAGAGGAAACAGAGGAACTACTAATGTGGATGTATTTAGGACGAGACAAAATGAACGGCAGAGAAGTGAATAATAAAAGGTAGGGATTGTGAAAGAGATTAAACTCTAGCTTAGATAGAACGTCTGCGGAGTGATAAATAGAGTAGCTTGAGACAGATGATGATCGTTGGAAATTGGTGGAGGAACACTGAATATACGGAAAGCAAGAGGGAGATTGTTCCGGAGTCAATATAAAATCTGTTGTATGGATTGGTTTGAGAACTTGAGATGAGTAGGGGCGAGGGAGAGGAAAGAATGAGTGAGAATAATGATCGGTTGGTGAAGAAGTGGCGAAGACACTTCGGTTCGGAGAATAATTATTACAAAGTGTGGTAGATGAAAGAAAGGACATGATTAGGCCCTACCTCTTACAGCCGCCTCTTCGACTTTACTTTGAACTTTCTACATTCATCGGACGCGGTTATCTCTTTACCAGACTTCACCGATGCCGTTTGGGTCAATGTTTGTGGATGTACCTACTTTTCTGTAAGATGGTCTTTCTAATATTTCATGCTTCGGTAAGTGTAGGTGGCAAAATTGTTGCATCTGTCTGTCTTATGACTACAGTCAGCACCAGTTCTTCGTGCCGTTAGTGACAGTGAGTACCTTCATCGCGGAAGAGGCACTATGTGCACTGTTGTACAGTAGGGTGATTCAGAAAAATGGAAAATCTTATTTTTGTTGTGCTCTTGCTTTTTTCTGTTCCTTTTGGTATTGAAATAAGCCACAAAAAATTTCATTGAATTTGGATGATGTTTAGTACTGCCTCAACGACTTTGAAATTAGTTAACTTTAACTCATTTTGTCCAAAAAATCGATTTTCAGTAAACAACCAATTTTACTGAAAAGCTTAACAGTCAAGTCTAAAAAACAATGTAACACTGCCTAAGAAGCCATATCTATAACCATAGGCATAGCCACATTGAGAAATTTTATATTTTAAAATTTTTCAGTTGGTTATACCTCCGCACCCCTAGTACTCCTGGATGTCTCCCAGTTTTGCCTCCTCTTGAATTTAAGTCTGACTACGTCCTTGTCTATAAATTTAAATGCCAATATGTTTCTAATGAATTAAAATGAAACTCGTTAGAAAGTATACAATTATAAGTCCATAATTTCTGTACTGTATTAACTAAAAAAATTGGTGCCTATGACTACATTCAGGAAAAAGTGCTTTTTGTTTGAATTTGGAAATTATTGTTTCCGTTGGTCTTCTACAATTTGGAACAAGAATTGTTTTTGATCTCGCTTTGTCGAGTTGAAGGTTAAGGCTAGTGCAATCCCTCTTTCTGCACTGTCATTGACAACTTAAACATTTGCAGAACATATGAATCAATGAATCATCTGGTTCTTCGAATGCTGCTGAACGAAAGTGATAAATTGGATAAAACGGATACATTATCATTGCCATGAGTTCAGTTCTTCACTGCCGCTGAGATGTAGGTTGCCTTTCTGTTGCTGACATTTGTTCGATCCAGTGCAGAAGCAAGATTTGGTGGAAAGATATTCGCAGAACTGAACTCATTTTGTCTGACTCTCACAGTCAGATGTCGATGGAATTGGAGTTTTCGCACAGTGTTCCTCCACAAAATTTGAAAACTTTTCATTAGTACTCATCTTCTGAATCACTGTCATCTGATTCACTTTCAAAACTTGATGTAGACAACTGTTTGTGACTTAGATATTCCGCTGCTTTTTCTTTCCTTTCTTCCTCTTTTATACGCCTTAAGTTATCTTTTGGTGATTTTATTTTTTATTTTCTTCTTTCTTGGCCAAATTTGCATGCAATGGTATATTTTCTATCTTATCACTTATCCACAAGAAATGTTCTGTCTTCTTCAATTTCAATTCTTTCTGAGAAAGTATATCTTTCTTGTGATGAATAAAATAAACTTTTTATACATCCAAGCTTGTAGGCAAAACTCTGTTTCAGAACGTTTCCTGAGGTTCTCCAATAAAATGAATGAATGTCTTTGACCTGGTTTCAGCCATAATATTATTTCCTTTATTTATTAAATAATGCTAAAAAGTATTTCTCAGATAGGTTCCAATATTTTCTTTTTCATAAATTATAGTTATGTTTTTATGTTCTTTTTAGTTCTTTATTAAGAAATAAGTAAGTAAGTATTACTGAGTAATTTAAAATGCTTTACAATAAAAATATTAAATTGAATAAAATTTATATTCCAAATAAATATTTGAGCTCTTTGAGGCAGTTCTAAATCCAAACCAATTTCAGCCATATTTCACAGTTTTGTTCTATGAACTAAAAGGAACAAAAAAAGTAAAGAGCCTCTTTTAATTGTTTACTTTTATTTTTTTCCTACAGAACTTGAATCACCCTATTGTACAGTTGTTAATACACAATAATACTGTAACTGCAATACAACAGACTACAACACAAAGCAATACAATCAAATAACCTACAATACAATAAAATTCAATTGATACTTTACAATGCGACACAATGCAATGCATACAATCGTCTTGTTTATCGTTTTCAGCCTGGAACTACAGGACCGTCAAAGCCAGTCATGCTTTCTCAAGACAACGTAAGTTCACTCAGTGCGAGAAGCGACATATAGCAATGTATGGAACACCGGTAGAATGCATCGTATATTGATTACATTTATTAGGCGCAGTTATTGATCAGATATTCAAGTAGTTAAAAATCTTTTACGATGTGTTAGAATTCCACTGCACAACAGATGTTGCACAGTCGTGGACGGCTTTGTCAGAATGTGAATTGTGCAAGTCTCAAAATAAATGTCGGAGACAAAAGTAACAACGACAGTAAAAACAATAACAATATCCATTACAACAACAAAGACAATATCAGCAGCAGCATAAATAATGATAACAGTATTAAAAATAATGATTACAACGAGAGCCATCAAGAATAACAATAACGATGATGAGGATAGTAATAATTTTTTCCATATGAGGCAATTATCTATTGCTATTATTTTTATTTTCTTTGATAAAATAATTATAATAGTGATCATGTTGCCGTCGTTGTTCTTTAAGATGAGGATGATGACGATAATAATCATAATAACAATAATAATAGTAATATTAATAATCATAATAAGTATACAATACGAAACGAAATACAAGACGAGGTCTCAAAAACCTTTGTAAAATAATAATTACAACGATGTTGTTTCATGTTACAAATGTTGTAGTTTGTTTGGACGGCTCGTACGATGGGTCGTCGGTTGAGCTGTGATGTTGCGTCAGGAATAACGATGTGTATATTGCCTTATGCTCATATCAGTGCTCTCATCTTCAGCCTCTATATACCTCTGCTGTTCGCTTCAACCGTCTACTTCATTTCCTCGCCGGTATTCTAATCTTCTTATTCATTTGAGACGCTATCAGTAGCACACATGACGCTGGGTGAGTGAGTGAGTGAGTGAGTGAGTGAGTGGGTGGGTGGGTTGGTAGGTGGGTGGGTGAGTGAATGAGTGAGTGAGTGAGTGAGTGAGTGAGTGAATGAGTGAGTGAGTGAGTGAGTGAGTGAGTGAGTGGGTGGGTGGGTGGGTTGGTAGGTGTGAGTGAGTGAGTGAGTGAGTGAGTGAGTGAGTGAGTGAGTGAGTGAGTGAGTGAGTGAGTGAGTGAGTGAGTGAGTGAGTGAGTGAGTGAGTGAGTGAGTGAGTGAGTGAGTGAGTGAGTGAGTGAGTGAGTGAGTGAGTGAGTGAGTTGGTTGGTGGGCGGGTAGGTGGTTGGGTGCGTGGGTGGGTTTTGAGTTGGTGAGTGAGTGATTGGATATGGGTGGGTGGGTGTTGCGACAGTGAGTAGATGGGTGGGTGGGTGGGTAGGCGGGCGGGCTGGTGAGCGAGTGAGCGAGTAGGTTAGTGAGTTAGTGAATACTAATAGTGAGTTATTGAGTATGTCCGTCAGTATGTGAGTCAGTAGGTTGGTCAGTTTGATAATCAGTCGGGTTGCTGCTGTAAATGTACAATTGTTGCTCAAATTGTATTCTCCAATTCTTAAGATACGAGTTGTTCAAAGTCAGTTTCTGAAGTGACTTGGACTAAATAACTCAAAGGTTTTTCAATGGATTTGTTTCATTGGGAAAGAATGTCTTCGAGTGGACGAGAGAGGTTGAGCCGACCATGCTACATGCACCATTTCTGGTCTTCGAGGAACTGAGGCTGAAAATGACTGCCCATCTAACACGATTCCTTTTCGCGAGAATACTCTATTGGTGGGCCAAGTCAGTCGGCCTCAGAGGATACAGAGCCATTACAAGGAGGTTAATTATAATTCTCATTATTAATTATTTCTGACATCTATCGCACAAGCAAGGCCTCAAACGATGACAAATTATTATCGTTATTATTATTTGTAACTTGTACTTCACAAATGTTGGCGCGCGAATACTAAGCAATAACCAGGTCAATATCCAGAAAATTAGTCCAATCAGACATGGAGGTATGCTTTGGTGGTTAGATATTTTGAAAAAAAAAGGTAAATGTTATGCCGAGAAGAGTTTCTGCATGCTCACTCAATTTCTTACTTGCGCATAAGTTTGCATACATGTGTGATAAACCGTTAGAAATACTGACCGATTGACTAAATGATTTGAAAAACTCTTTGTATCACTTTGTTCGGATCAGTCGCTTAAGTAATTTCTTCTAGACTTAGGACTCTCCTCGTTCTAATTTCTTATCCAGAATCTCTCTGTTTCAACGGACTGGTTCGCTGAATGTGTAGGCCTATCTGATTGCAGCTTTGTTTTAGTGTGCCATCGGTTGATAGAAGGCACTAAATGCAATTACAATTACATTACCTGACTGACTTTCTCACTGACTCACCTACTCACTGCTTCACCCACTCAATCACTCACTCGCTTACTATAACTCAAAGATTGACTGGCTGTCTCACTCACCCACCCACCCACTTACTCACACATTGACTGGCTGACTGACTTTCTCATTCACCCAGCTACTCATTCAGTGGCTGACTGACTTGGCTGACTGACTGACTGACTTGGCTGACTGACTTGGTCACTCACTGAATATTGACATGAGATGCTGTTTAATCTGTAGGCGTCCGATGCCAATCTGTTGGTCGTTGGCAAATGCTCTCGTTTACCGGAAAATCCGGACTAAACTCGGCTTGCAGAACATTCGTGAGATCTTCATTGGTGGTCGCATGATTTCCTTACAAGCACTCGAATTCTTCGCCAGTCTCAACATTCCAGTGCTCGAGGTTTACGGAATGACAGAAGCCACAGGTTGGCCTATCATTTCCTGGTATCATCAAAATGAATGTGATGCGGTCTGCGTCATTTATTAGCGTGCACGCTGTTTCGGTAATGTGACAGTGAAGGTTTCCCTCGTTAGAATCTATCACCTGTATATATGATAACTTTCTTTGCCTTGACCAACATTGTCTAATCATATATTTCCTTAGGATACCTTGCCTAACCCGAGAGTGCCCTAACTTACAGAATCTCCCATTACTTAACACCACTGTCATCTTATATTCTTATACTGTACTTATAAATATCTTTCCTGAAGATAATTTGTTTAAAGTCACCTTACCTTCCCTTACTTTAGTTTAACTGACTTACTTGCCTTACTTAACCTTATCCTAAACTAACGCTTACTAGCTTCACTGGGATGTCATTTTACCTAGGTCCTATTACGGTGTCGGCGATTCCAGATATGTTCCGTATCACCTCCGTCGGGAAAGATATGGACGGTTGTTCCACCAAAATCATTCAACCAGACAAAAACGGAGTGGGGAATGTAAGTAATCTCAGGTCGTCTTTACGCCAATCTGATTAACACCGATAGCACACCTGCGATGAAATTGTCCAGGTATTATTAAGATAAAAAAACTCAGCGCGCTGATCAAAACTTTGAGGGTGATCGATCAAGCGAGTGGTATATTGGTTTCACGGCGGTTAGTCTCATTAGCCTTACAACCTGAGCAGATCGATAGATTGGGAGAAAGGGAATCTAATCATTAAATACAATGGACTAACTTCTTTAGTGCCTTTATCATGATGCGTTTTACATAAGGCATTAATGAATGGTCGCTTAAAGTAACCACGTTGGTCTTAGGTCGTTGGAGAAATTCAATCAGTAGCGCCCGTGAATAGACTGGTGCCTTGCGCTTGGCCTTCGAGTGGCGCTTTAGGAGTTTGATGATTACGATTACGAGTAAGGAAACCAGAAGTTAAGATATGACGGGTAAGCAAGTTGAAACAAACAAATCTTAAGTTTAAGCCTGAATGACGTGAAGGAAATGACAGAACAGTAATAGTTGGTGAGAGACTTGTTACAATTTGATAACCGGGCATTGAATCGTCAACGTACAGCACTAGAAGAATAGTTAGAGGAAGTGAGATACAGAATGCGGAGATAAATAAACAAATAAATGATCTTTTCTTTATTTAAGCGCCTGTTAACCGCACTGCGCTGTACAGTGAACATACACATAGTAGAAACGGCAGCCACGCAGGGCGCCTTACATGCATGTATACAGTAGAAGAACATGATAACAGTTTTACAGGAGTCGAATATAACTGTTTAAGCGGCAACCACACGGCGCCAATCATGGCCTACTATTTATTTAACCACCGCTGCCACCTAGCGAGTGGAAGGCTGAATAAACCTAACGGGGTCTATGAGATTCGGTCTTGGTACCTACTGCTCTTCACGCCAGTGTGTTATCCATTACTCTACGGGCTAGATAGATAGAGTGAGAGTGTTGGAGAATGGCGGAGGTTTTCACAGTTCGTTAACTTGCAGATACGATTACGAGGCCGCCACTTGTTCATGGGTTACCTGGATCAACCGGCGATGACCAATAATGCTTTTGATAAGGAAGGATGGTTCATAACGGACGATTTGGCCAGGAAAGATGAAGACGGATTCTTATACATCATCGGGAAGGCCTCAGGTATGCTTATCAGTTTCTCAGGTAAGATAATTTATGCGAGGTTAGCTGCATAGTCTCAAGTTTAACATTTATTCTCAGGTAAGCCATTATATCTCTCGATAGCTTCTTGGTTTCAACTAAGCTAAATAGTCTCGGTTTAGCTAAAAAGGTCACAAGTAAGCTAACCAGTCTTAGACAAGCTATTATTGTGAGACCCTATAAGTCGTCACAAGTAGAATTATTTAGATAACTGGATATTGCAATTTTTTTGAATATTTTTTAATTTGCATAGCGCCCGTATATCTGATGGAAGAAGGTGTGGGGGTCGTACTCATACTTTGCCCGCCAAAAGCCTGCCTTCTTTGCGCGCCAAAGCTCTAACACTTTCCCGCCAGTTTGTAGTGAGCGTATGATGCATCAGCCACGCCCGGACTACCGTTAAGTTAGATTAGGAGCTCAGACTGTGCCTTGGCCTAGGAAGGTCAGGAACCCAAGATTCAAGTCCCTTCTTCCGGAAGTTAGCAGTGTTAGTGTTTCACGAGGGCTCAGCGAACCTTCCCAATTCAAACCGCCTGGAGCAGCGTCCAGAACGGGGCAAAGCGTAAAGACGTTCATTATATATTAGTCTCAAATAAGCTAATTGAGCTCAGCTCTGCTACTTGGGCAATTTCAATTCAGCTTATCAATTAGCTACAAAAGTTGACTGAGCGGAGATAAGCAAATCAGTCTAAGATAAGCTTACTAGTCTTAGATAAGCTAATAGAAAAACAGACAGAGCAATATGCCCCATAGCAGTCCAAAAAGATACATTTGCAAAATGCATTGCTATGAGGTAATGGTGATAAAAAAATTTATTTAAATTCTGGTATCTGTGAATAGTTTAGTTCTTGCGGCGTTGATTTAGTCATTCTGGAAAATAAAGAAACAAAATGTCCGTCATTTTGTCTATGTACAAAGAGTACAAAAAGCACGATGGATCTGACAAGGCGAAATTGCTATATTAATAAATAATTGTAAAATAATAAAACATCGATGAAGTTATTCATGGTATACAAATATCTTTTTTGTCCTATAATCGTTCATTACGGTAATGGAAATTAATAAATTAGTGAAAATTTCTTTACAAAAGCAGAAGTTAAAAAAAATTATACGTTTAGCTTTGTGTCTTTAATCCTTAGATTCGGTGATTTTGGCGAATGGCGAGTCAATACCTTCGGGATCGATTGAGACTGCGGTTCGAGAGGCTCTTCCATTCGTTCGAAACTGTATGCTGGTTGGAAATGGCAGAGCCTACTTAGCCATGTTGCTGACGATAAAGGTAAAACTCGCATTGAGCCGTCAGGATTCTCTTAGTTTCATAATTATAGGTTTTCAGAGACTAGTTTAGCAAAGTCTAATGCATGATGTTTCATGACAAAAGCCGTAGCCTAGGAACGATTAGTGTTTCCATATTTTACCGGTTTTAATTGTAGATCTGTCAACATAAGACCCTGGACAATAATGGACATAAATTATAGCAATGCACCTCATGATACATGTATTAAATACTATTTAGGCAGATCGCAGGTGGCTTACGCGGTCTCAGTATGTTAACATTGTTGTTGGGTCCTGTAAATATATGCCATCGTAATCAGAGTTTTAATCGCACAATGTATATAAGATGTCGCAGCTTATGTTACTATCCGCTCTCTCTCTCTCTCTCTCTCTCTCTCTCTCTCTCTCTCTCTCTCTCTCTCTCTCTCTCTCTCTCTCTCTCTCTCTCTCTCTCTCTCTCTCTCTCTCTGTCTCTCTCTCTCTCTCTCTCTCTCTCTCTCTCTCTCTCTCTCTCTCTCTCTCTCTCTCTCTCTCTGTCTCTCTCTGTCTCTGTCTGTCTGTCTGTCTGTCTGTCTGTCTGTCTGTCTGTCTGTCTGTCTGTCTGTCTGTCTGTCTGTCTGTCTGTCTGTCTGTCTCTCTCTCTCTCTCTCTCTCTCTCTCTCTCTCTCTCTCTCTCTCTCTGGCTCTGTTCCATGCTGTGTCTTTTTCGACTTTTGCAAGAACCTTCCGCTGAGTGACCTATAAGACGTCATCATTTCACGTTCCCCTCCACTCCTCTTCCATCTGCTTTCTTTCCAGACGGTAGTGGACTGGCAGACGCTCGAAGTCTCGAATACCTTAACTCCGGATTCGCGACAGTGGTTTCAGAAGCTGGGATACAAAGCCGAGAGCATCGATCAGTTTCTGCAGAATCCAGATAAACGAATTCTCAACAAAATCCAATCACTTATCGATCGGCTGAACGTCACAGCGCAACCATCTCACAAAATACAGAAATGGACGATACTTCCTAAGGACTTCTCCGTTCGTGGCGGCGAAATAAGTAAGTATTGTACTGCATTCCACCACATTGTGTCATTCTATTGTGTGCTATATGCAACATCGTGATGCAACACTTCACCGCCCTTCATTCACAATTGCCCGGCACATCAGTATCAGATTTACTTGCACGTATAATATAAAGAATAAAATTACAATAGTAATAATAGGAATAAAACAAATATAATTGGTGTAATAATGACAGAACAGTACCATCATATAGAGCCTAATATTTATAACGATGATGAGGGTGGTAATAATAGTAATCACTGTATTGATAAACAAAATGATAATAAACATTTTGAATAATAATAATATAAAACTTTGAATAATAATAATAATAATAATAATAATAATAATAATAATAATAATAATAATAATAATAATAATAATAATAATAATAATAATAATAATAATAATAATAATAATAATAATAAAAGCACAATAAAAAATACAGCACTCATAAGCATAATCGTAATCTTTAACATATCCATAATCCACTTTAACGTCATAGCCTAATAGTCAGGTTAGCGTAGAGATCGCCTCTGGGTAGTTTCTGTTTGGATTGTGCTATATAAATTACTGAATACAACTGAAATTACAGTTGCATGAATACCGTCCTTATGTTTAAATAGCTAAATAGAACAAGTAGGCCTATATATTTGCTATGGTTTGCTTTCAGATTGGACCCTAAGAGTTCGAAGGTTTTACGTTGAGAAGATGTACGCTGAAACCATCGCGTCCCTGTATGTTGAGAAATGACGACATAAACAACCATGTTGTTTTAGCATTGGTGTTTGGCGTGAGACAGATCTGTATGGTGTGCTAGGTTTATGACGCTTAACTCTGTTTACGCGGGCGATAATTGACACACAATGAGTCAGATTTTTTGTCCACAGTGGAGAAACGTTAGGCTCTGATCACGGAAATGGTTTCTGAGCGTTGTGTATCAGGTTGTCATATTCAATAATTTATATTGCGGTTTATATAATTCAGTCAGTTATTAAATTTGTGAAAGCTCAATGCCGCGGCCAAGGCGGGTTATTATTTTCTCTTTTATTAATCGAGTAATCTCATAGTTTTAGAAAAATGTCGAAATTTCTCTAAAACCTGCCACGTTAAGTGAATCTGCATAAACATAAATTATTGGAACTCGGCATAATTACGTGACCCATATATTTAATTAGTCCTTACTTTGAACGGTTCAACAAGTGTGTTCCTCTGTCCCGTACAATTTTCCACAATGCAATAGTGCACACACTGCACAGTGTACTTTGTGGAATTTTCATGTGTTGGTTTATCAGGCTTCCTCTGCCGCTGGTTCCAAGGTTTGAAATTTGCCGTCGCAGTCAGTTCTTTCTCTTTAATTCTCTTAGTGCCATTCAGGTCTAAAGGTGAGACTCATCCCTTCCAGTCTGAATACTCATCGTAGCCTGGCTTCTTTCCTCTCAGATCAATCACATTTCGACATGGTTTCTTTCAACACTTATGACTTTTGAAAATGATTTCACGCAAAGTGACCATTGCGATGATGCTTTGAGCCATAGGCCTATGATATCGACGTTATGGAAGTCAGCATATTTGTGACCTCGGCCGAGAGAAGGGACCACTTGTCGCAAATGGACTTATTGGCAGTTTCCACAAGCTTACACCTTAGGTAAAATGAGGAAAAAATTTCAGAGCGTTTGGCCCATAATTTATGCACTTTTTTCACAAAAATATAAAATATCATTTGGGGGGAAATTGCATAAAAAAATTTAATATGACTCTACCCAATGCATTAATGCCTTAATCTTGCCTTAACGCATCAAGTAGCATAAGATTCGCTGTAGTACAGTGAGTCCGAGCTACAGATTGATTAATTAGACGCAAAAATCAATATAATCGTTAAGCGTAAAAACGCGTTTTCCGGCTAATCTAGAAAGCGACAAGTGGTCCCTTCTCTCGGCCGAGGTCACATTTGTTTTGATGTACGTGGTATTCAACTATCTAATATATTCTGTTGTTCGGATATCTTCTAGTTGCTCTTGTCTTGTATTAGTAGGCTGAACCACAGCACGTTTTTGTCCCTAATCTTGTTCAATGACCAGTTATATATACCTTAGACTAGTTTAGTCCAAGACTTAACCTAGTCGAACCATACCATACCATCTTGGGATTTTCCCGTGTTAATGGCATCAAACACTAAGCATTCTTTTAAACAGCGGTATTCAAGGAATACTATAGGCTGTTTGTCTAACTAAGTGAGTCTTGCACGCGTTTATAAAGCCTGGTGTGCTCTGAATCCGAGACGGTCTGTCAATAGCTTCGATCGGAACTAGCTAGACCGTAAGGTTGAACAAAACTCATACGTGCTACCAGCATATGATCTCATGTCATGCGGTTATTGACTATTCGAAGCTGATGGTCGTATAACATAAAAAAAACTAGATGTTCGATTTACTTTGTACTCAACTCGCTCTAAGTGGAGCTAACTTTGTTGCGATGTAAGTCGTTATGTTGTCGCTGGCCGAGGAGAGTGCACCCATTAACTGGACAAACGTTTCGGATTTCTGTCTGTTTTTCCAGACTTGATTTCGTGCCGTGTAATGCAAAGTAAAGCACAGACCATTTTCAACGTCATAAAAGAGCTGACTTATGGAGACTGGCTTCTTGAAACCAAATCCGTATACGAGCCAGATTGTCTGGCTGGTTCCGGTAAAGGTATAAGTATAACTCCGAAAAGATCAACAAGGTATAAGATGAGGTCAACATTAATAAGCTAATAATTTTATTAGGTTTTTGTGTGCAGTTGGAAGGTGTTATTGGCAGCATTTCTAGTCATCTTTCCAAACACATGCGTTATGTGCCTCGTTGGCTGACCCTCTCAAAGCGCATCAGTTTCTTCTCTACGCCTTTGGTGTGGGTCTGGTGGGACACCCTGTTAATATGTGATTTAAACAGATAAGATTAATCAGGTGGTTGAAATGGCTTAACCCAGATTCATATCTTAAGTGCAAAATGATGACTGCTTAATAGCCTTAGCAACTCGCCGTTTACTTCCCAGCATATTCCGGTGCCAAATTCTACTGCTTGTTATCAGAGCGCAGACACGGGCATTAAACGGGGTCCATTCAGCAATCTGGAACCAGTAATTATTAGATACAGATCAGGTTCTACTGTTTGAACCATAATACTGCTCACGAGAATGGTGGTGCGTTAAGGACATGCTTATTGGAATTGGTTAGTCGTAGATGTACTGGAGTTCGGTTCGTCCCTTTACAGTCAGAAGTAATACACTCTTACTGGTCAACGTTAAGGACATTCAAACTGGAAGTGATCCAGTCCATTTGCACTTTCTATCGGCGTCGTCGAGTCATGTTTGCGACATGTGGTCTTCGTGAGGTCGAATGTGCAGCTGAGGCAACTTGGATCAGCCAGACATAAACACTTGCATTCGTCAGCTGTATCAGCTGATACGGCCGACCCGTGTCTGATCTGCGTCGTTGGAAACTCGGTCCATTTACACCCTGCAAAGTAATATAGCAGAGAATTAGAGATAGGCAGTAAACATTTAAACATAACACAACATTAATTCTTTATTGCATCTCATCATCACATGTCAATCATAAAAAAACAATAATTAAAATACAAGGAACAAGTGATTACTGAATTAAGTTAGATAGATACGTGTGCCAGTTTGATGGGATACAATTTGGACTTCCACACGGGACCAATGTCTCGCTAACTAGGAACTCACAGATAATAGCATCAGAGACAATACATGATGATACAGGCAGATTAACAATAACATTATAGAATCTTAGCATCAGTGGTCACAAGACCATTACAATCATCATTAGCATAATAACATAGATATTTTAGACTTAACTAAAAAGAGATGACGAGAAAATAATAGGAAAATGGCAAAATAAAAATACAACAGAATGAAAGCTAGAAAATGAGTTTGAGAAAACTGGCTCATTACCATTAGTGGTTCATTAAATACATTCTTAGCGATCTGTTGAATGAAGTAATAGTTAACAGACTACGGATTTCCCATGGCAGGTTGTTCCTAATAACAGGACCCAAGTGCTTAATGGAGTGCTTCCTATAATTAGTACGAAAGCTTATTGGACGGAGGGTGCCCCTAGCCCTGGTATTATGATTATGAATATCCTTGGTGACAGCGAAATATTCAGCAAATTTAAATGGAAGTGAGTTATGAAGAAATCGAAGCATGAAGACTCCAAACTGGAACTGTTTTATCAATGGAATTGTTGATCAATGGTCAGAATTCTCGTTTGTCGGAAAAGATGGGAAGTGTGGACATTAAACTTGCGTTTATTGATTATGCGTATCGCCTTTTTTGTAGTTTCGTCCAGCCTAATTGGATACGTTGAAGCCCAGCATAATTTGCAGTAGGGCCTACGCTAGATATGGATGAATTAAAGTGTAATATGAATTGGTTAGTATATGAGATTGGAGCAAGTAAGAAATCTTAGATATAATTTCCACACTTTTTTGCAATTTTAGCTCCATGTGAACGCCCAAGAATTTTGCCGGTAGGATATGATCGAACCCGAATTCCTTAGGTTACCGACAACGTGCGATATCTTATACAAGAGTGTGCCATACAATATTGCACTAGAGGCTCTGCTTGCTTATTAAGTCACTTCATATTGTTGAATCATCTACGTGATATATAAAAATGTATATATATATATATATATATATATATATATATATATATATATATATATATATATATATATATATATATATAAATGATCTCACTGGTGAGATCGAGGCTGTGTAAAATATAGCCTAATACGTGATGGATTTTATAGGTGAGGTTACAGGTCAGCTTAGTTAAAGATTGGTCAAGTTTGTGTTTAGATTAGAGTTGATATAAATTATGCTCCGAACTTGAATTGTAACGTCTTTATAATATTATTTTATGCAAAAGCGATTTAAAGTACAATGTTTTCACTTAGACGCGTGTTAAAATGACTCTCAGTTTGGTAAATTTTCAGTCGCTTTCTACAATAGGCCTACCTGAACATCAGTTTGAACATGACAATTTGTTTTTTTATGTGTTGAGACTGTTTTGAGTTCTTATCATCTACCATGAAACACAACAAAACACCAATTCAGATGTGACCAGAGATGTCTTACCTGAGCAACTACCGTAGCCACAGGTGCGACTCTTGATCTAAAACGCAAGCAGACTAGACAAGTGAAAACAATCGTTAATTCAGTGCACCTGGAGAAACATTGATCTCCTTTAAGCTGTATGCACCAGTAATGTGGGACATTATAAGCATGCATGTTTCTGATTCCAGGAAACTCTATTGCTGAGCAACTTCTTTGGTTGGCCTAGTCGATATAGACGCCGCAAGATGCTCATTGCAGGACATAAAATGCAAACTCAATCTAAAACGTAAAGAAGTGATACCGATGTGTAGTCTAAGAAAGAAATTTTCACTCTCACAAAACATGATGGATACGACAGCCAAATGGTTAGACCGCTGAGCTTATGACCAGGGCCGCAGCCGAGGGTATACGCGGGTATACAGTGTGTACTCGCCTCTACAGACCGTATACTCATCTCACAAAATATTTGTATTCACCTCTAATTTGTTTCGGAAAACTAACCATTAGCGTGTACTCACATCTAATTTTACCACTACAGCCCTGCTTCTGACTCTCGTTATAAGAGTTCAAGCCCCCAGAAGCATGTACTCCCACAACCTTCAGGCGGTAATTGTGCTTGGAACTGAAATAGTCTTTCTGTGGCAATTATCTTAACCCTCAGATGCACATTTAGTTACCTTCCTGGCGTAATTAATGCAATAATGCTAATAATATCTGTGCAATAATAGGTGTCTACCGACATAGCCGTTCAAGATATCATTGACTATCTACATACAATGTTTTATTCACATAGGATTATATTATTTTACCTCGGATAAACAACAATACCGAAAAGAACAAAAGTAGTTTTTTTAAATACTAAGGGGCCATCTATACCTCAGTGGGTTAAAAAATAAAGTAAAAATAATGTTGACTCTGAAACATTCATTAATTTATCTATACTACTTGCAGAAGGTACCGAATATGACATAGGATTAAAAAAGATCACTATACTGGTTGACGTTACTCAATAATATTATCCTCAATACAGTGGAAATATTTTCTGTTCTTTATCTTACTCTCTACATCTCCGAGGACCTCACGATAATTTTGTGCTTGTAGTAGATGTTCGACGAGTATGATGAGACAAAGTGATAATGATGACGACAACGACACGGATTTCGAAGATGATGTTGTTGTTCTTCGTGATGATTACGTCGATGATGATAATTAGATAAATGCGATAATGAAGATGACAATGGTGGTGGTGATGATTACGATGTATTGATGACGATGATTTCATTGTTGTTCTTCATGCTGTTCCTGATGCTAGTGATGTTGGTGATGATCGTGATGATGATGATTATGATGATGAATACAACGGCAACGATGATAACGACATTGATGATAAATTGGTGGTGAAAATGTTATAGAGGTTTCTACTGAAGTTTAAAGGAACGACATCATTACCTGGAAGTGTACGCATCCGGGAACGTGGACACATTGAACAGGAACATAAGTAAATAGTTCACAAAGTCCCTCCTTCTCCTTCCAGTTAAACCGGGTGCAATTTGTTGTCTTGGAACACTTCCAGGCACAAAGCACCCGCGATGGAATGCAATCCTGGAATCCGTTCGGCTTTTCCAGGTCGGATTGACGTAATACTATTGATGCATTTCCAGGACAAACGCTGGTTCCATTGTTATCCAAGGTTGGCACGAATTGTCCAGTCACAGTTGACGTTTTGGAAAGAAACCACGCGAGATGGAGTGCGATAAGTATCTTACCAGCCATCCTAAATGGAGAGTACGCAAGATAAAGTAAAATATGTACTTGCCAAAATTCTGAAAATCATGTATCGGTTGAAAGAAGAAAGAGAGAGGAGAGGAAAGGAGAGAGAGAGAGAGAGAGAGAGAGAGAGAGAGAGAGAGAGAGAGAGAGAGAGAGAGAGAGAGAGAGAGAGAGAGAGAGAGAGAGAGAGAGAGAGAGAGAGAGAGAGAGAGAGAGAGAGAGAGAGAGAGAGAGAGAGAGAGAGAGAGAGAGAGAGAGAGAGAGAGAGAGAGAGAGTTAAATGTATCAATATACCTTGCCAAATATCATGCAAAGAAAAGAGTTGCAGAGTCGACAATTGTGCATTAACTGCATACATAGTTTTTCAGCAATTTATTTACAATATGTACACTGTAAATTAATCTTCGCACCTTAATTTCCGATTGACCAAGTTTTGCATGCTTAATGGCGTGGTTTGGGGTGTGACCAATCAGCATATCAACCTTTCAATATCAACTATGGATAACTTTCATCTAAACTTCAAGAGAATGTTGAAAGATTAGACCAACGGGAGTAACCAATTCTCCAAGAAGCAATAGCAGTACCGTAATCGTAATCGTAATCTCCAATTTTCTAAAGCGCCACTGTAAAGCTAAGCGCAGAGCACCAGCATATTCATCAGAGGGGTTGTCCAGAGATCGATTTCCATTGGTGGTCCGAGTCCGGTTGCCAGAGAGACCAGGTGGAGGCAGAGCAGGTGTTACGGGGGGATGGTTTAGTTGTGGACGAATAGTACACAAATAAAAAATGCAGTAGATAAAACACGATTCTCAATTCCACAACCAACCTTTCACTCTCGACGATCGTTGGTCCTTTTCAAGTCGGTGCTTCGAATGGTTTAATTAGTGGACAGCATATTCAGCGGCTCATCTCTGAGCCAGTTACTGTTTCATTTTACCACTGTTTCCTTATCACAGAGATTTAAAACCGAACAAAAGCTTATAATATGAAATCTTTGGAAATTGCCAAATCTAATTCCTTGCAATCGTTATCTAAAACTTCAAATTTCTGACTCGCTGTCTGATAATCTAAAAAAATACATGTAATCGCAGGCAACAGTCAGCTACACGGACGATGAACGCATTGCCTCTGACCAATCGAGTGAGCGTGCAGATATTTCTCCCCACAGGCAGCTCTGTCGTTTCCGTTAACGTGTGTTCCAGCAAATATCAGTTGCATAAGACATTATATGTCTGAGTTGATGCTATGACTGTTTATTGACCTCAAGAAGGTTTCCTTTGACTCCGAATATGCGCTGCATAAGCTCCAAAAGCACTGCAAAAGTGTGCTGCGCAGATTCTGAAGCGTGATGGCACCTCGCATCGGTTTTATCTTAGCAGAAATCAACAATCAGTGCTACATATAGTCATTGATTCTGGAGTCATGATCG
The DNA here is from genome assembly GCA_963556255.1 of Allolobophora icterica. Classification (NCBI taxonomy): domain Eukaryota; kingdom Metazoa; phylum Annelida; class Clitellata; order Crassiclitellata; family Lumbricidae; genus Allolobophora; species Allolobophora icterica. The sequence continues at coordinate 23,108,878 of OY744604.1, forward strand.
TGACATTAAACAACTGACTGACGTATCATTTGCACACTCGAATATGCAATCGGATGTTATAGGCAACGCTCAAATGCCATTAGTCACGGTATTTTAATTTAGTTTATAAATGTAGAAAATACGTTATCTAAATTGTTATCATTGCAATAATTGTTTGATGACAAAATTTTTGCTAAACGTCGATGCTTATCGTTAGGCTGTCTTAACAACTTCCCTTAGATAGAGAGAGAGACAGATAGACAGACAGACAGACAGACAGACAGACAGAGAGGGATGGAGCAAGAGAGGGCGGGAGTGAGCGAGGGTGGGAAACAGAGAGGGATGGAGGGTTGGAGAGAGAGAGGGAGAGAGAGCGAGAGAGAGACAGAGAGAGAGAGAGAGAGGTCGATAGGTCAGCTTGACCCGCGTACGTGAATTCAACCTTGGCTACAGCTTGGAACTGGCGGGGAGCGGGCTTCGACCGCCTTACCTGGAGAGACAGACAGACAGACAGACAGACAGACAGACAGACAGACAGACAGACAGACAGACAGACAGACAGACAGACAGACAGAGATAGACAGAGACAGAGACAGAGACAGAGACAGAGACAGAGACAGAGACAGAGAGAGAGTGATACACACAGAGGGAGATATATATATATATATATATATATATATATATATATATATATATATATATATATATAGGTCAACCTGACCCGCGTATTTGAAATCAACCCTGGCTACAGTCTGGAACTGGCCGGGAGCGGGCTTCGGCCGCCTTACCTGGAGAGAGAGAGAGAGAGAGAGAGACAGACAGACAGACAGACAGACAGACAGACAGACACAGAGACAGAGACAGAGACAGAGAGACAGAGACAGAGAGAGAGACAGAGAGAGAGAGACAGAGAGAGACAGACACACAGACAGACACACAGACAGACACACAGACAGACACACAGACAGACACACGGACAGACAGAGGTCGATAGATCAGATGGCGGAGGGGGCAGGCTTCGCCCGCATTAGCCTATTCACCAAATTCACGCAACAGACGTACAACCGAAATTATATTGTTTAATTGTGACAGGATAGAATACTTTAGAATTAATTAGAATGAACTAGAGCAGGCTGGAATAGCGCAAGAAAATGACTAGAATTGAATTGAATTAATTAAATTTGATTAAAATAGAATTGGGCAGAATTGAATAACATATAATAGGCTGGAACAGGATAGAATAGAATGTTGCAAAAATATTATAGAATTGAATAATATGGAATAAACAGAGTGGAATAGGCTTAACTAGAAATATTAGAATAGAATGTAGTGGATTGAAACTAAATGGAACTACCCATATTTGAAAGGCAATGTTCAGGTCATTTCACATCAACCCAAATCTGTAGACATTGCATAGCATCAGCTTACATCCAAAATCCTAATAATAATGATAATATTCGTATTAAATTCAGAATGGCAAGTACGCAGTAGAGTTACATGAAATAGTAGTAACAGACGATAAGAAGTTTAACAGGAGTCGAATTTAGCTGTGTGGCAGCCTGCAAGGCGCCCATCTGTCCTACTTCTCATTTTACAGTCGCCCCCTAAAGAGAGTTGGGAGCGAAAAGGCATAGCTTTTCGACCAGTCATTAATCGGGTTTCACGAGTCATGATCGTGGCATTAAACTGACTGTTGTGTCATTTGCACACTCGAATCTGCAACTGGATATTCTAAGCAACGTTCGAATGCCATTAGTCGCTCCTTTCGCTGAAGCGCGTAATCGTGACAAAGGCAAAATTCACACTCAACGGAGAACCCAGCGAATATCATGAGACATTACATAAACGCCTGTCATATTTACGCACTGGGAAACAGAGAATCGACAGGATGACGCCATGATTTTCAACAGCAGAATCGATAACGTGGAAGCCTTAAGAAGCATCCAGTTCTAACACGACAATGTTTCCTGAAAGTAGACCCATGCTCTACCTTTCTATAAAAATAGCGCAAGCATAAATTTCAAGTGTGTTTGATTATACGACTCAATAACGCGAGTAAGAACAAGAAACGGAACCAGACCAAGGTCAAGGACAAGACTTTAGGCAAGAATAAATTCAAAACCAGGACCATGCTGAAAATCAATACGAAAACAATACAATACAATACAAAAACAATACAAATACAATGCAAGTACAATACAATAAAAAAGCAATAAAAAGACTACAAACAAAACAAATATAATAAAATACTATACTGAACAATACAAATACAATACAATACAAGTACAATGCAAATTCTATGCAAATACAAATAAAATAAAAATAGAATATAAATACTATGCAAAATAATACAAATACAATACACTCCAAAGCAATGCAAATACTATACAAAAGAATACAGATGCAATAAAAATACAATAAAAATACAATACAAGTACAATATAAATACATTACAAGTACATTACAAGCTCTGCGGCTAAAGGGGAGCTATTGGTCCCTCGGGCCCGCTCCGCAGTCAGGCAACGCCGAGCCTTCTCGATTGTTGGTCCGTCTGCCTGGAATGGTCTTCCGATACCCTTACGCTGCTTCCCCCGGAATAATTCACCTGGTTTCTTACGACAACTCAAGTCCAGTCTGTTTAGCCGTGGCTGGGCTGGGAGCCCCTCTGAGTAGGTCTCTTGAAGAAGCGCTATATAAATTTCCAGAATGAACGAATGAATGAATGAAGGAATGAATGAACAATACATATACAAAAACAATAGGCCTACAAATAATATCCACAACAATACAAATCCAATACAAACACAATACGAATACAATGCAAATACAATACAAATACAAAACAAATACAAAGCAATATAAATACTATATCAAACAATAAAAAATACCATACAAATACAATACAAATAGAAAACAAGTAGGCCTACTACGCAATAAAACAGCAATAAACATACAATACGAATACAATACGAATACAAAAATACAATGCAAATACAATTCAAATACAAAAACAATACAAATAAAATGCGATGACGTCACTTTATTGGTAGCTTAAATAGATGCATTTGATAAGACATCGTTTGTTGCTTCCAATCGCCTATTGGTGTAGTCACGTGATAATTAAGTCGCTAACCGTTGCTAGGTGGGTTTCGTCTTTTGTATCTTTTGGAGTACATTTGTTGTGTTTAAGTGTTAAATTTTGCCATTATAAAATACGTTTAGCCGCGAGAAATGAATAATAATCGCCTATTGGTGTAGTCACGTGATAATTAAGTCGCTAACCGTTGCTAGGTGGGTTTCGTCTTTTGTATCTTTTGGAGTACATTTGTTGTGTTTAAGTGTTAAATTTTGCCATTATAAAATACGTTTAGCCGCGAGAAATGAATAATACTCTCGGTTAATTTCTCAGGAGTGAGGCTGGATATGCGAAGGTTCGGTATTCTAGGGTGCCAGATCTTTCTCCACGCATCCAAGTGGTCCCAGGTCGACCGCGTGGTTTCCTATCGCTTGAAAGCTAGTTCATTGTGGTCTCTCCTGTAGTCATCTTCTAAATGACGATATTAGGTCTGTGGCAGAGAACGACACTGTTGCTATTCTCCTCTTTACCTCTACATTTGCTGACATCATCCTTGTTAGAATTCACAGAATCCTGCTAATCTTCTCACACATCAAAGGTGTTTCGATTCTGACTCCGCGCCTCTCTGCTTGTCCAAGTCTCACAACTCCAGTAGTCTTAACCGTGTATGGACAGGTCTAAAGTCCTAGTCCGGACTAGATTTGGCTCTAAGCCCGACTAGCGGATAAGATCGGTGTGCATGTCGAAGGCCTATAGTGCTCTTAGTCCAGACCAAGGCCACGCCACCGGACAGAGCCAGACGTAGATTCAATAGTCCAGCCTAGTGAGAGCAGGAAGATGGCAGCGGCTATGTTGTTCGTCGGTTTAGAAGAAGTTTAAGACGCCAAAGAGAGTGGATTTCGACGATCCCTAAAGAGGGATCGCCGAAATCCACTCGACTCGTTCGCGGACAATGAACTTTATGATGCTTTTCGCTATCGTCGTCACGAATTGTTAATAATTTGTGACGAATTGGCTGAGTATGTGGAATCGACGCGCCGCGAAAGGGTTCTTACTAGCCAAGAAGCTGTCTGTGCCCTTAAATGTAACAAATAAGCATGGTAATTTACCAGTAGCGTAACTATGGGCCCGCAGGGCCCGCAACTGCGGGGGGCCCAGGTAAAAGGGGCCCATTTTCAAACCTGAAAAAATGAACTATTTTAATTAATAAATGCACAGCAGAAAGCCGGAAACCGAAACTCCTTGTAAACTCCTTAGCCTTGTAAAATCAATAAATCATGCAGGCAGGCAGATGATGTGGAATATTACTATTGATGCGCGGTCGGCGCATATTTTTCTAGGCTTTGATTTAAGCTAGTGAACAGTGACTCGAAGGCAAACTATAATCGCCAGATGACGCTGAAATTTGCAGTTAATTCACTCAATTAGTTTCACTTTTCGTCTTTGATTTATGCTGACGTCATTACTCATTAGTCTCATTGCCAAGTTTCCGTCGGCCATCGTTGTTGATATTTATTTAAAAAGTTTGTTTAAATAGATTAGATCGGATTACAATTTACAATACAAAATTTAAGATTTAAAAATAAAAAATTGTACTAATGATGGCTAATAATATAAATAAAAACAATAATAAGTCCCGTTATACCAGGCCTATAATAAAAGTTATGGATGTTGACCAGCTCATTGACCGATTTGCAGAGATAAAGAGTCGTCGCAAGGACTTGTCTTAGAATACTTATCTGTACTGTACTAAATACAAAACTGTTCTTGATTTATGATTTCGTAACATTGAATAAAACAATATTCAGTAACATTTCATTTATAACATTTAATCAATTTTAATGCAAATCGAAAACAATTTTTAGTTGTGGCATAAGATTACAAATTAATAATAAAATAAAATATCATAAATTAAAATCATTAAAATGTATGCCTCAAAAGTGAGTCGATAATTTGAAACATAAAATTGTCTATCAGATTGTCATCGGCTGTATGGAGGGGGGCCCATTTTGAAAATCTTGCAGGGGGGCCCAGAATATGAAGTTACGCCACTGTAATTTACATTCAACGTTATACAGTGTCAAAGTTTCCCATGGCCCTTTTGTGTACAAAACACAACACTCAAATTAACCTGGTTTATTACTGGCCAATCAGTGGCTATCAATGTTAACATGTTTTCACAATTTCCACTCTATTCAATTTATTGTTAAAAAGCAATCAATGAAGAAAATCAGGCAGTAGCCTAACACAATATGCAATAAAAGGTCCAATTTTAGTTAGGGACGCCTATGTATCATAGATAATCTAAGATGGAACTTGGTTGATCAATTAAAATGTTTTAGGAGATCAGACTCAAATCGAGTCATTCAGAACGGGCATGAAAGTCGATGAATACATTTGCGCATGTGCGACCCTCTAATAACCGCGTATAACTATAGACGCTGGGTTTTACCACAGTTTGTCCACGCCCATTTTGGTCTCCGACTAGGTAGGCCAGTGTAAAACTAATCTCATGCACACCGCTTGCCAGTGGCATCTAGTCAGAGCCTAGCTGGTCCGTTCTAAGGCGCTTACGACCGACTAGGTTACGACCAGTCCATACACGCGGGCCAGTAGTCGTAACCTTAAATGCCAGAAACATGCACAGCTCATAGAGCATGGTGTTCCACTCAATTGTAAAGTGCCGGATGTTTCTTGGGCCTATGATGTGATCATCCGCAGTAGTTGGCCAGACAAGCAACAAGTGGTGATCCTGATTTTGGTCTTGTTTTAGTTATCTCCAGACTTTGGTCCTCTGTCCATAAATTACAGCGCAATATGTAACACCTGTCATCTGCTCCGGTAATCACAGTCCAGTTTGATGAGGACATGCTTCCTACCCAGCCAGCGTGCTCACATGGTCTCGAGTTTCCTACTTACATACCTTCTATATGGAAATGTGAAATAATCATAGGCCTATATATGCATATTATATACATATATATGATGTAGTGGCTATATTTTATAACAGTACTTTAGCGTTCGTGCCAGGGATTGAAAAGCAACATTCACATTACATATAATGTATAAATCCATTCAAATGAACACCAATTGTTTCTGTAGATTTGATGCAAATATGTATATATTAAGATAAGACAATTCTTTCCATATACAGGCAATTAAACCTTATTTACTTAAAAGCGGCGTATTTAATCTAAGGACTAATTTTATTATATTCCTAATCAGGGGCGCCCGCAGGCTTAAAAAAATTGGACGCACAACAACAAAAATTCAATTTATATAACATCTAAATGCTTTAACCGTATTGCCGTTAAACAAAATACTGTTTTCTGTGAGCATCTATTTCCGCTCTTGATTAAAAATAATTTAAGAATTTTACGTTCTGTTTTGCATGTTGTGTAGGCGATTTAACTGCTTTCAAAAATATCGATGTGAAGCCTATTCCTTGTGTGGACTTGATTTGGTGGGTGGACGCACGTGCGTCCAGTGCGTCACGCTGCGGGCGCCCCTGTTCCTAATCTGAGCCGTTGTGGAACAAATTGTCAGACCACCTCCATAGATCGATGTGAGATCGATTCTTGCGTTATTCCAACCATGTCCATTTCTTGGCGTAGATTGGTAGATCTTCCTCGTAGTGCAGAATTGATTAGATTGCATAAATCCGTTCATTTATCGTAGGCAACAACGATTCATAATACCGTACGAAAATCTGTTTATCCCGCATGACATTTGGTAGTCAACAGTTCGATCGTATTTTTAACTCAACGTCAATCGACGAAATTTACAGCAAGACGAGCGCTGTATATATTCCATTCTGCTAAGGGGGATATACTTGTATGGGGGATACTCTATTTCGTGACACCGGCGCCAACCAATTCCGTGGCTTAATGGTAAGCACACAGATTTGATGAACTATTTCGTTATTTGGCTAACGAATCAACGTTCAACTCAAACATCAATCGCGAAGAAATCTCAACAGTCGCCATAACTGTTTCATGTCTTTTCGAACATTGCCCCGTGACATTTCATTGGTTGGCTTCTCTAGTCGTTATGGTAACGCAGACGTAGAATCTCATTCCACGTCATCATATCAACATTGGCTCAACGGCTATTAACTCAAACTAAGTTTTATTTATATAGCACCGCTTTCCTTAGATAAACGCCACTTGCATTAGCTATCTTATACTAAACCTAAATTAAATTATTAAATTATATAACAAGTCATTTGATAAGCAAAAGTATTCGCTACATATGATTATTATATATGATTTTATGTGTCTGTGTATAATAGTTGTATATTACATTATATTAAATAGAGAGAGAGACAGAGAGAGACAGACAGACAGACAGAGACAGAGAGAGAGAGAGAGAGAGAGAGAGAGAGAGAGAGAGAGAGAGAGAGAGAGAGAGAGAGAGAGAGAGAGAGAGAGAGAGAGACAGACAGACAGACAGACAGACAGACAGACAGACAGACAGAGAGAGAGAGAGAGAGAGAGAGAGAGAGAGAGAGAGAGAGAGAGAGAGAATTTAAGCATCAAGAATTCAGGCTTACAAGGGACCTCCAAGCTTTTTACATAGCTTATAGCTTCACCAAGTCCAAATCCAGCACTGGTCCTAGGGGTGTGTCTACCCTGATGCATGCATTCTATTGTACTGGGGTCGGATGAGCTAATACCATCCATATGGGCTTGCCCGTATTTAAAGTTACTCCACTTCAAATTAACACCAGATGCCAACGATATTCAGCGATCTTGGTTGTTAATTGAAAACAACTGACAAAACACAAAGTCGATCTGTCAAGTAGGACACATAATCTTAGGGCGTCGTATATGGGAGTATCATATTGTAGCTGCTGCTATCTGAACATGGTCACGTGTTCGATTGAATTCTGTTGAATCTGTTGACGTCAAGAACTATATATATATATATATATATATATATATATATATATATATATATATATATATATATATATATATATATATATATATATATATATATATATATATATATATATATATATACGCGATCAGAGGCCAGCAAATCTATTTCGATATTTAACTCATATTCGGTGACGCGATTCAATTGGGCACGAATAACTCGTTCAGGAATTTTAGTGGAGAGTACGATATCCCAATCGTTGTATTTAAAGACCAAACGCGTTGCCGAATAGACCACAGTGCCGCAATACGAAATACGTACAGTGTGTTGACATAACGCGAAGTACATTTATGTTGTTTTATGAAATGCAAGACTTCAGAGAAATGTATCGTCCTCTCCTGATTACGGTTTGTCTTATTAGCGCCCTTTCAGCGTCAGACGTAACTGACGATTTGGATTACATGCACAATAAGAGTGATGTACAGAATAGCACAGAACATCATACAGGAATAGGATTCCAAGATTACATGTCAGGTAGGAATCCTACTTAATATTGTCTTTCACATATTACACGCTTTCTGCATTCTTTAGAATAAGTGCACACTTGTCACGTATACGCGTATGTAGCAGTTGGCAGTGATGTAGTTAGTATTCGACTCCGGCCAAGGTCTCGAGTCCGACTCGGGACTAACTTTCTGCGGACTTGGACTTGGATTCGAACTCTGACTGTCACGACTCGGACTGGGACTCGGACTCGAAACCCCTGGACTCTAATTTGACTCGCTGACTCGATTTCCGAGTCACAACTTCTTTGCAGAACAGAACAGACAACTGTATTACGATGTCACGGCCACTTACCCCTCATGCGAGAAATGACGTGAATACCCGGCCGACCGTCGCTGCATGCATCAGCCAGAACAGGTGGAACTATTCTGGTGTCGCGTGACACACTATCCGTCCTAAAACTATCCGGGGGGATGAATAAATTAATGCCCCAGGATGGAATCTACCGGTATAGAGTATCCGGTGGGATAAACCATTTCTATCCCCCATCGTGTAAATCTTCCCCCGGGGGATAAAAATTCACATGTACAAGGTATCTATACAATAGTATACATATAGTATCCATATAGCGTGTGTCCGTCGTAGGACGCTACGTCACAAACGGCTTCTGTTCTATTGTGAAACCGTTTGTGACGTCAGTACTGCCGTCTTGACGACGGCGATCAGAGCATTTTAACCAAAGACGCGTATAGGTCTATATACACTGCCGTCACGTCATAGTATGACGGGCAAATGCTCTAGTTATTGAATAATGCGTATAATTGATAAATTTGTGCTGTAATCAAAATCCAAAAGCAAGTGACTCTAAGTGTTCCAAGCAATGTTCAGAACATATCAAACCGAAGTTGAAGTAGGAAGAATAACCACACGCGGAAGTAGCTTTCTTCCTCTTCTCTTAAGAAGGATTTTGGGGAAAGACAGCATTACCTTGTCGTTGAAATATTTCTCAAGATATTTTCGCATTTCTGAAGGCTCACCGAAGTCAACATCCAGCGTGGCAGAACAGGAAGTTATCCCAAATGGATAGGCAGCTGCGTACAGCCCACAAGAAGAGAAGTCCATTTGCTAATGGCAGAGGAAGACTTTAACATGTATGTTTCCCGATGTGGCTGGGTGCCTTGTGTAGAGCTGACGCAATTGTCGGCCTAGATTTGCCGAGATACGAATCGACCGATATCAAGCGCGAGCTATACCAATTCACCTAATTAGCACCTTAGCCCTTTTCATGACACTGTCGTTTGTGATTGCTGATATTTTTCATCCTTGTTTTACACACATACATCGCAACAAGCCCTTCACGCAACTAATAATGTGAATAGACATTGTTTAATTTGCGTGAGATTACAACACCACAACGAACACAAAAGTCATTGAAGTTGGTTCATTGCCTCAAATGGCTTCACTGGCTTTGCTGGTGTACCTATTGATACGTCTCGAGCGATATCAAGCGTGAGCTACCAATTAACCTAATTAGCGCCTTAGTCCCATTTCATGACACTGTAGTTTGTGATTGCTGATATTTTGTGTTCCTCGTTTTGCTGATTGATACGAATCGACCGATATCAATGTCATAACTTGCCTAAGAGTAAATAGAGTATAGAGTAGAGAAAGAGAGTAATTAAAGGATCATTGACTTCACTGGATTCTTTGCCCACGCATGCCAACAATAGGTAGCATATGGCTTTGCCTATGACCACGACTGATGTAGTTCTAAGCTGACTTAAATCGCAGAATTTGTAATTATATTGAAGGGGAATACTTTTTGAGGGGGGTGGGGTAATTTCGTGCGCCTCATAGGGGATAGGCCTACCTTTGCACGAGGGGCGATAGTCCCTCCCGTTCACATTCGTCCGGTCGGATATTCCATTTTGCTAAGGGATATACTTGTATGGGGGATACTCTATTTCGGGACACCGGCGCCAACCAATTCCTACCACCAGACAATAGAAACTAATGAAGTGAAGACAGGTATCATGAATAGAGTGGGGTATAAGGCACAGATCTCGAATCGGCCTGGACGCATAGGCCTATATTTATGGAGGCGAACATCATGAAGGTTATGACAATGAAGTGAACGGGCGATCGAATCCTAGGGATTGTCGCTTTATAAATATATCTTCAAGTTTAATGCTAAACAGTGGAGTAATTAATTTATCGCTTCATACTAGAAGAAACTTGTCTCGTATCGCCCTTTCCAGTGGAAAGAAGGAGCGAGGACGTGACATTCCACGTCTGCACTAAGTGGCATTTACAGTTTTAGCTGTTCGTGCCACGAGTGCATCTGTTGAACTTGATTGTAGGTCATTATCCCCCTGGACATAATCCCCTGGACATAATCCCCTGGACATAATCCCCTCGGACATAATCGCCCCGGACAGAATCCGGCTAGGTTATAATCACCTATTTTTCGACATATATATCATGATGCGTGGTGACGGCGAAAAGACTAAGCAATGGCTAATCACCCCGGACATAACCCCAAACATCATCCCGGACATTATCCCCGGACAAAATTCCCCCGATTTTCGGTAGGACATATTCCTCCCGGACAAAATGCCTATTTCTACATTTAACTGATAAACCTTAATTGCCCTGTTTTTGTTCCTAGTGTCAGGTTATTAATGTCGTAAAGGTATAGACTAAAGACTTGTTAATGTCATTCAGGTGTTACAGTGTCATTTAGTTATAAAGTTAAGACTTGTTAATGTTATTCAGGTGTTACAGTGCCACTTAGTTATAAAGTTAAGACTTGTTATTGTCGCCAAAGTCTTATTTAAGACTCGTTAATGTCAGGATTCGCGAGGTCAGCTGCCTAAAAAGCAGGTCAGGCACAGCGACAAGCAGCTATGGGCCCGTCTGCTGCAGCTGTGACAAGTTCGGCGCGATGGAAGGAAATCCATCGAAGAAACGCTGCACGGACTTAGACCTTTAGATTTGTTTAAAGCTTTGGCGACAAACTTTGGACCACTGTAGTCTAATAAACTTTTCCATTGGTTTGTACTATAAGGCTAATTGTTAGAATTAAATAAACTGTAAATATATTCTTCTTACTAACAACTTGAAAATATATTCCGGCTGAGGTTGAGGTCATTATATCCTAGCCTGGAGGCTTGTGGAGGGATTATGTCCTAACCCGGGAGAGGGGAATTCTGCCTGGGGATAATGTCCGGGAGGATCATGTCCAGGAGATAATGTCCTACAATCAGGTGCTAGGTGCTATAATGCTCTTTCAGTTAAGTATCAGCGCGGCATTCTCAAAAGAATTTTAGCTATGCTAGTAATGATTATTATAACTGGTATCATTATTTAATTATATTATCGTATCGATTATCATTGTTACCATTAATATTAGGCCTATTGTTTGTATTGTTATTTTTAACTGAAGAAAGTGTAATCTATCGGAAGTGAAACAATTGCATTAGGAGCTGTAAAGTTGCAGTTGCGGTTATTATTATTTTCATTGGAGGTAGAAATTATTCATAAGGCTCCGAATAATAACAGAGCCCTATTGTAACTAATTAATAGAATTGTAATTATTATTATTAATATTATTATTATGAATTATTATTACTATTATTATGAATTATTATTATTATTATTATTATTATTATTATTATTATTATTATTATTATTATTATTATTATTATTATTATTATTATTATTATTATTATTATTATTATTATTATTATTATTGTTACTTTTACCAGGTTTAAAAGTGATCCCTCAGGAACAAAAAATTATGTCAGGAGTAAAATCTTTATCTCTGAGAAATCAGGTTCGGCCCCAGTTATTATTATTTTTGGTTATTATATGGTACACTTCTCAAAATACGTAACACTGCTGAAGCTGTATTTAAGAATACTATAATATTAAAGTATTTTGCCTGTTTTAGTCGTTGTAGATTTCTTCAGCACTTTGGATGCTCCTCTCTGCGACTACTATGGTGCGGTACAACAGAATGAGTACATTTTCATTTCGTGTTTGAAAGCACACTTCCAGTCAATCCGCGTATATCAGGCTACGACTCCATTTGATCTTCTTATGCTAATCCCGTTAGATGAAATTGGTATTCCAAGCGACTTAGAAACAAGTACCGCATCAGATTGTCTCTACATTATCGATTTGAATTCCTCGTGCATCTGGAAGATTACACTAGAAGATCATCAAGTCACGAAGTGGCTCTGCAGTCCAAAACGTATATTACAGATAGTGGTTACGTCTGATGGCAAAGTAGTGGTTCTGCAAATTGATGAAACGTCTAGTGAACAATCTCTGGAAATCTATGGATCAGACGCTGTTTCCATTCGCACAGTCGACCACTCTTTCATCAAAGCTATGATTGTTATATTGAGTAGAATATGCCAAATAGATTATAGATCACACGGCAATGGGAACAACTCTCTGAACTTTGCATTTAATACAGCTAATGTAATAATCAGTCAGTTCAATGTTACAGGAAAAAGTTATAAGCATCCGCTTTATAAATTGTGTCTCTCGGCTGATGGGCTGAATGCTTTCGACATAGTCGATTATTCTGAATGTTTTATTTCTGGAATGAACAACTTTTACCTGGAGTGGAAAGACAATTTTTTTCTATTGCTTTTAGTGAAGGTCATAGGCACCGACTTCTTGGGAGCCTTGGGTGCCAATGCACCCAGAAGTGGATCCACTGAGTGGGTGCCAGGCCCAGAAGAATTCGGACCTTAAATTCAAATTTTCTACAACTAAGTAATCTCACAACTTGAGAAGTAGCCCACAACTAGGCCATAGAGCCTAGAACACAAATACCTTACCCTACCCAACATTACACGATCTTACAGTCACAGCCCGTACATTAACAAATTATTTATTTATTATTTGAAAAAATATAAATAACAACACTGGAACGTCGTCACCGATTTCCAATACTTTTTCTAACCTCGTAACCTTTGACAAGAAAACAATTTTCTTTCTCCGAAAATCCGCTAAAGCTTACTTACCTAAGGAGAGTGGGAAGAGGAAGGGAGGGTGGAGGACCCAGGCACCCAGAGACAAAAGCAAAAGTCGGCGCCTATTGTAAAGATGTTGGTCTAAGTACAACAAATGGACAGACAGTAAGTAAGTAGTGAATTTTGTTGATCATTTCATTCTGACTTTGCTCAAGTGAATGATTTTGACCTAAGGTATAATTCTGAATGGATTATTTCTCCTTTCGATCACGTTAATCTCTTGCTGTAAGAAAATAATAATATTCCAGTGTTCGTCGTTACGAACTCAACTGAATATGGTAGAAATAAAATAATTTTCATTGACGCACACTATTCATTTGGAATACATTAACTTTGTCTAAAATTTAATTTTCTAATGTATGTGTTTTTAAAATAAACATCGAGACGTTCATAAACATGATTGAGGATGCTCGGCAGAGATAGTACAATAAAGAGCTTGAATATTTTGTTTCCATTATTGCACTCATTACTTGTGCAAAGTTAAGAAATCATAATAATGAGACGCAGTGCAAGATTGCTCTCTCCCGAGGCTGCTCCTACCCTCCTGCATGCATTCCAGTGCCGGCCTTAGGAGCGTGCGAACCGTGCGGTCGCACGGGGCCCGTAACTTAGGGGGGCCCGAAACTGTCACAGAAAATTAACTCGAATAAGACACCCTCTAATAATAATATCATAGTTTCTATTAAACCTTCAACAATAAAATAAAAGCCAACTTCCTGTGTATCCCAGATATCTCGTGTAGGCCCTATAGTTAAATTTGACTTGTTTTACTTTTTGACAATCTACAAAGATGAAATGATTAGCAATGAAAAACAATGTGACTTGTGTCATGGGGCCTAGTCCCCGGAGTCAGTCGCTAAGGAGTTAGCGACTGACTTGATGAGTTAGCGACTGACTTAGCAACTCAGTCGACTAAGTCGCATGCTTATCGACTGACTAAGTTGCTTAGACTTATCGACTGACTTAGCGACTTGCTATCGACTTTTCATGTAATCAGGTATGTCTATTGGACATACCCGATTACCTAACAATATAATGCATTTTATCGCATACTGTACTGACCGTGCTATCATTCCCGTGGGCATTAGATGGAACCCAAATGAGCTCTATATGGGTCCAATAAGGGAATATGGGCTCCGCTCCATCTGGGCATGCTGACAGGGAACAGAACCATGACCGTGAAATTAATGTTAATGTGAATTCGTGAAATTGAACGCTTGATAAATCGAATGAAGCAGGTAGCACTTTTAGCAGTAGGTACCCGATCTTACGGCCAACCAGTTGACCGAAACTGCTGAAGCGTGGCTCTTTCAGGCAGTAGCAGAGAACGAGAATCATATACTACGGCACCTATTCCCAGTGTAAGAATTGTAGAAAAAAGACTGGGGTTAGACTTTGATCCATGTGGAATTGAACATTTTGTTCGTATTTTGCAAACTGATGCCAGCGAAATTTGAAAGCAGCTGATTTCAACGCTAGCAGTTTTGTAAGTCAAACTCGAATCAAAATCAGTTCATTTGTTGAGAAAATTCAAAAATGCATACATGTACATCATGGAAATTTCTCCACTTTGTCAAACATTCACAATCAAATAATGCTAAATCACACCAGCACAACTGATGGGTTGGAAACGATCCCTGAGGTGTGCAATAAAGACTTAACTGTGGGGGTCCTAAGAAAGACTAGGGGTTGAACCCCAACCCCGACAATTCTCACACTGCTTATTCTCCCCTCTTCGTAATCATCAACACCATCTTCGTAATAGAATACATAAATTCACTTTACCAAAAAAAAAATAACAACAACTATATCCTCCATATTCTGTATAAGAACTCTTACTGATAGAGCAAACTATTTCTCTTATAATGTGCCAAGTTGCTGCATATCAGCTTGTTTTCCTCAACAAACGATTATTATATTGCATTGCATTGTAAGTAGGGCTGTACCGAATATTCGCTTCGTATTCGCTTCGGGGCCGAATAGTGAGCCAAATAACTATTCGGTATTCGGCCGAATAGTAGCGGTCGGACCGAATACGAATAGTGGTCACGTGACATCTGTTTCTGCACATGCGGCTGCTATGGCGAGTGGAGTGAACGTTAAGTAAGTGACCATTTCTAAGTTTGATTAAATTTTTTCCATTCCTAGCTTACACAGACTGGCAGAAGGATGCAAAAATTACATGTAGTTTACTGTTTACTTTTAGTTTATGTATTAAATTTACTGAACTGAAACTTTTGCTTACATTCGAAATTTTGAATGTTGTCGGTAGACCTTTTTGTACGCTATTCGTATTCGTATTCGGCCGAATAGTTGATCCAATTATTCGTATTCGGCCGAATAGTAATAATCACTATTCGGTACAGCCCTAATTGTAAGTGTTGTCATGTAGGCCCCCTACTGCTGCTGACGTCTTCGTCAAATCGAAATTAGGAAACCGCGATTAAAACAACAAGCAAAATATTAATTGAACGAAGTCGCTAGCAGTCGATAGCTTAGCGACTGGTTTCGACTTGAGGGCTTAGCGGCGGCGGCGGCGGCGGATGGCGGCGGCGCCGGAGACTAATGGGGCCCCATACAGTATACTCTGCACGGGGCCCGAAATATACTAAGGCCGGCACTGATGCATTCAAATGTATTATCGTCGGTTATGCAAGCCTATGTTCTTCGCATTAGCTAACTCAATTCTGTTTTAAACGAAGAGGTTCGGCTAATCAATAGGATTGCTAAATTAAGTTACATTTTTAACTATATACAGGATGAGCTACATTGATTGCCCATGAGAAGGCGCATTGAGTTTAAGATTCGTTTGCTCATGCGATGAAAACCATTCACTTTCCTACTACTCTGAAAATCTTAAAGATGGATAACATGTGTAAACAATAATGGAAGGAATAGATCAAAATACCAAAATTCATATATACCTTGTCAGAGTGAAACAACTCATAAAAGTAACCAAATCATTCGCCAGATCTGATGGCTGTCAGATCTAAATGGATCTAACTCCAATCCCTCGGCCAACTCCTCAATCATCGCCATATTGCTGGTGTAAACTTACCAATCGGACATTTTCTTACGAATGTGATAATATAAGTCAAAGCAGGACAAGCTGTTAACAGCTATATATTTATGGTCCCATTGTTATCCAACGTTGGAATGAAGTGTCCAGTCACACTCGACGTCTTGGAAAGAAACCACGCGACATGGAGTGATATAGGCACCTTGCCAGCCATCCTGAAAGGAAAGTTTGCAAGAGAAAGGACAGAATGTACTTGGCAATCGTTCTGGAAATCATGATTGCAAGAGAGAGAAAAGAGAGAGTGTGTGTGTGTGTGTGAGAGTGAGTGAAATGTACAAATACACATTGCCAACGCTTTGCAAAGAGTTGCAGAGTTGACAGTTGTGTATTAGCTGTATGCATGTTTCTTCATCTATTATCATTCAATCACAAAAGAATTAACGAAACCAATTTTTCAGAGAAATTTTACCAAAGAAGTGCACGTACCAAAAAAGATGACCAGTATTGACAAACTTTAATAAAAACGCGTAGGCCTAAATGTTAAAAGTAGGCGGTCAGTAGTGGTAAGTAAGAAATCTGCTCAATTTAATTGTTTCATCTGAGTCCAGAAACTTATATGCGAACTCTAAATACGAATCCATGATCAAAAAAATACGGCAGAGTTTACTAACAACTCTAACTTTTTATATGTTTATTACCAATAGTAGTGGTAGTAGCAATAACAGTAATAGTAGTGGAGGAGTAATCAGCGCAACGATATTACCATCATCAGTAGTGGTATCCATAGTTGTAAATAGATGTAAATAGATGTCAGGGCACAATACTGAAGATGATCTTCAACGTTTTGCCCGCAGGGAGGTCTAGGAATTCAACGACACCTTAAAAATGTGAAACCCCTTAAGATTCTTTAGCTATCATCCAGTCTAACAGCACAGTTCTTGACAGAGATGGCTCTCTTTCCTTCAATTCTTCCATCAAGCAACATGTACCGGATCTAGTTGGATTTGTAATTGCAAGTGTTCATTTATATAGCACCTTTTCAACTAAAAATTATGAGAGAAGCTCCCATGTAAGTATACAAGACCACCACAGAATACAATGGTCTTCAACCGCTTGCGTAGATTAAGGCATAGGAAGGAGAAGGAGCTTCTGAGTGAGTTCTTTCAAGGCATTTGACCGATCACATTTATTTGCCTCATCGTTATTGTACCCACTGGTTATTTCTCTTCCCGCATCAAACAGTGGAGGCCTGTATAATAGCCGTGCTAGTTATGCTATGCAGGCGTATAATATGAACAAACGCAGCTGAACGTGAAAACGATACTCAGTTGAGTTGAGCTTTCATCGGAGACAAGGAAATGCCAAATCAATGAGTTCTATTATTTATAAATGTAATCGCGAGCTTCTTGATGATATCAAGAAACCTTATTGTTTTACGTCACAGTATTCTTTCGCTAAAGAGCTACCATGGTAATTATTTATTCCGCAAGATGACGTGAAGTTCCGTTTGGCCAACTTAATAGAATTAAAAACTTCGGTTTACAGGAAACATACAGGATAATCCCTTTCGAGATTGTTCTCGTTCATATCGAAAATATAGAACTGTACATATGACCAGGTATTTGAACCAAATGCTTTCTAGTGACCGTGATCTTGATGTAGTCTTTGATTTTACACACTGCAATAGATAGTGGAACTTTCATGTGTTTTCTCTGGTTTCATCTACCGCCATGGGCGCCGACTCTGCGAGGCCCGTGAGTGCCCAGCACCACCAGAAATAGGCCATGCGAGGCCCAACTATGCCTGGGCACCACCAGAAATCAGCCCGCAAAGAGCGCTTTTTACGAGATTATTTTTCTATTGGCATTACTTATCTATAAAAAGATCCAAAAAAAATTTCGGGCGCTTACGCGCGAAAATTGCTTTAACTCTCTTTGGGCATTCACACTTTTTTTGGCCAACTCGATGCAGATAGGCTACCTACCTGGTCTCAATATAACCAAAGATATTTTGCTTCATTTTGACTTATAAGTGGAAAAATGCAGAGGACAAGGGTATGACCTTGTCCTCTGCATTTTTCCACTGATAAGTCAAAATGAAGCAAAATATCTTTGCCTCTGCCATGTGCGTAGGGATAACTGCATTACATTCGAATTAAGGATCGAGGTTCAACTAAAAGTTTCTGTGTTCACTATGCAAAGCACTCATTTAATTTAGGCATTCAGGAAACAAAATCTATAGTTCCAGAATGCAGAGACACGATCAATAGGGCCCATAGTTAGAGATTTAATTAATTTTGTCATACACTCTCCTAAAAGAATGGCATGCTTTGAAACAATGCAGTTTGAGAGAGAAGCCATTTAGTTGTGAATCATTGTAACATATAAAATATTATAATTTTAAAACGAAGGAATTAAGAATTCCTGGACGAGATAAGCCACGGTATTTGCCATTTGACATTAATTTGACATTAATAATTATAATTATAAAACAAAAGAATTGAGAATTGATACTCGACAGAACCATGGTATTTTGTAGCATTATAACATTGTAACAAAACAAGGTCAACAAATTTTTTCGCGCTTACACGCGAATGTTCCTTTTAGTCTCTTTCAGCACTCACACTATTTTGGTCAACTCGGCGCCTATGTCTACCGCTTGTTCGAAGGTTCGGTACTTGTCGGTTTCACGACCACCAAATTCGTGTCGGTTTCACGACCACCAAATTTTCATCGTTCATCCCGCTTCTAGTTTAATTATCATTTTCATCATTCTTCCCGCTTCCAGTTTAATTTACATTTTAATCGTTCGTTCCGCTTCCATTTTAATTTACATTTTAATCGTCATCCCGTATTTAGTTTAAATTTACATTTTAATCGTTCGTCCCGCTTCCAGTTTAATTAACATTTTAATCGTTCATCCCGCTTCCAGTTTAAATTAACATTTTAATCGTTCATCCCGCTTTTAGTTTAATAACGTGAAATATAAAGTTAACTTAATGTTGTGGTGTTTTCTTTCGGTGTGTTTGGTGGTCGTGAAACCGACAAGTACCGAAGGTTCGAATTCGCCGTCGCTGTCAGTTCTCTCTGTCCATTCAGGTTTAAACGTGAAACTAATCCATTCCAAACTGCATAACCACCGCAGCCTGGCTTCTGTTCTCTCTGATTAATTACATTTCGACATGGCTTCTCTAAAAGATTATGACTTTTCATCAGGATTTCACGCAAAGTTATGTCTTGAGCATTATAGTATCGAAGCTGTGGAATTCAGCATAATTTTTTTGATCACTATCAGATATTCAGATATCTATATTATATTCGATTATTCGGATGTCTTCTATTCGTAGGCTGCACTAAGAACAGCTGAGCTAAGCATGCTTTTGTTCCTAATCTTGTTCAATAACCAGTTATACTGCAAGACTAGTTTAGTCCAAGGCTTAATCTAGTCGAACCATACCATCGTAGGACTGCACTGTGTTCATTGAAGCAAATACTCTAAGCATTATTTTCTTCCAACAGCGAAACGCCATGAATTCTATAGGTTGTTTGTCTAACTGAGTGAGCCTTGCACGCGTTTATAAAGCCTGGTGTACTTTGAATCCGAGACGTTCTGTAAATACCTTCGATCGGAACTAGCTAGACCGTAATGTTGAAATAAACTCATACGTATTACCAACATCAGATCTCATGTCAGACGGTTATTGACTATTCGAAGGTGATGGCCGTATAACATTCTATTAAAAAATGGCACTTCGATTTACTTTGTATTAAACTCGCTCTAAGTGCTGCTCACTTTGTTGTAGTGTCAGTTGTTTGTTTGTCGATGCCCGAGGAGAGTGCACCCATTTAACGTTTTGGATTCCAGTCTGTTTTTCCAGACTTCACTTCGTGCCGTGAAATGCAAAGTAAAACTTATAGGCGTCATAAAAGAGCTGAATTATGGAGATTGCCTTCCCAAAACCAAATTCGAGATAGTCAGTTTGTCGGGCTGGTTCAGATGTCAGGCACAACTCCGAAAAGATCAACAAGGTGTAAGATGAGGTCATCATTATTAAGCTAATATTATGTGTTTTGTGTGCAGGTGGAAGGTGTTGTTGGCGGTATTTCTATATTTAGCCATCTTTATAAACACAGGCGTCATATGCCTCATTGGGTGTCCATCTCAAGCAATGTTGGTCATGTTTAAGACAGATAAATCAGCTATTTAAAATTGTTTCACCCAGACTGATATCCGAGATCGAAATGTGGAAGGAGATAAGACCTAACTTCAGAAGGTAGTCATAATTTCAAAGTGCTGACTACTTAGTTTACTTAGCAACATTCCGTTTACTTCCCCGCTTATTCCTGTACCAAATTCTACTGCTTAGTGACAGAGGCCAGTTTACGCAATCTTTAAACATGGACCAAGCAGCAAGATGGAACCCGTAGTCATTAGATGTAGACCGGGCGTTCTACCGTTTGAACCATAATACTGCCCATGAGACTAGTGTTGCGCTAAGGACATGCATATTGGAATTGGTTTGTCGTAGATGTACTGGAGATCAGTTCGTCATTTTGCAGTCAGAAGTAATACACTCTCACTGATCAACGTTAAGGGCATTCAAACTGGAAGTGATTCAGTCCATTGCACTTTCTATCGGGGTCGTCGAGTCATGCTTGCGACATATGTTCTTTCCGGGATGGAACGTGCAGCTGAGGCAACTTGGATCAGCCAGACATAAGCACTTGCATTTGTCCGCAGACGATACAGCTGATACGGCTGCCCCTTGTCTGATCTGCGTCATTGGAAACTCGGTCCACTTACACCCTGTAAAGTAATAATTATAACAGAGACGCAGAGTTAGATAACGAGAGTAATGCAATTGCAATTAGTAGCTTATATCGCAGAAAGGTATAAACCAATGACGCACCAAAATCAAGCTGTAGGCCAATCAAGGCAATCTCCAGAACCTGTCGCCTAAGACATAATGGGACGAATCCCAAGGCTCTGGACATTGTACTAGTTCTGGGCATAGTACCATTCCTGGACTTAGTACAAGTCCTGAACATAATTGCTTCGTTTGACAACAGAAGAAAGTGTGCGCGAACAATTTGTCCAGGGCCATTTACCGGAGTCCGGCAGTACGTGATCGAACCCGCATTCCTTAGGTTACAGATAACGTGTGATATCTTATACACGAGTGTGCCTCACACTATTGCACTAGAGGCTTGTTTGCCTTTCAAGTCACTTCATATTGTTGCATTATCTACGATATTATATATATATATACTATATATATACTATATATATATAATATACAATATATATATATATATATATTTACTATATATATATATATTTACTATATATATATAGTCACTGGTGAGATCGAGTATGAGTAAAATATAATCGCGTGATGGACTTCATAGGTTAGGTAATACATGTAGGTCAGCTTAGTTAAAGATTAGTCAAGTTTCTGTTTAGATAGTAGTTGATGTAAATCATGCTCCGAACTTTAATTGTAATGGTTTTTTAAATATTTTATGCAGAAGCCATTTAAAGTGTAACGTTTTAACTTAGATGCGTATTAAAATGCCTCTCAGTTTGGTAAATTTTCAGGCGAATTCTACAATATTATTACATCAGTTTGAACGCCACAATAATTTGTTTTAATTTTAGGTGTTCAGATTATTTTGGTTGCTTACAATCTGCAATAAAACACAACAAACACCAATTCAGATGTGACCAGAGATGTCTTACCTGTGCAACTACCTTCGCCACAGGTGCGACTCTTTACCTAAAACGCAAGCAGACTAGACAAGTGAAAACAATCGTTAATTCAATGAACCTGTAGAAACACTGATCTCCTTTAAGCTGTATGCACCAGTTATTTTGGATACTGTAAGCATGCCTGTTTCCTATTCCAGGAAACTATTGCTTAGCAAGTTGTGTGGCTGGCTAAGTCGATTTAGAAGCCGCAGGATGT
Organism: Allolobophora icterica; assembly: GCA_963556255.1. NCBI lineage: Eukaryota > Metazoa > Annelida > Clitellata > Crassiclitellata > Lumbricidae > Allolobophora > Allolobophora icterica. The sequence goes on from OY744604.1 coordinate 23,131,350, forward strand.
TCAATGCAGGACATAAAAATGCAGCATCAATCTAAAACGCAAAGAAGTGATATCGATTTGTAGTCTAACAAAGAAGTGTTCGCTCTCAAGCCACAGCGAAATGGTTAGAGCGCTCAACGTATGAGTCTCGTTATAAGGGTTTGAGCCCACAGAAACGTGTTCTTGGACGCCGCAGTCGGGGACGACAGAGGAAGAGATGGGAAGACACGATACAACAAGACCTAAAGCTCCTCAAACTGAAGAAAGAAGATGTTCAAGAAAGAAACAAGTGGAAGAGAAGGATCCGAGTGGCTGACCCCTCTCCACAGAGGGATTAATTCGAGCCTTAAGGGAAAGAAGAAGAAGAAGAAGAAGAAGAAGAAGAAGAAGAAGAAGAAGAAGAAGAAGAAGAAGAAGAAGAAGAAGAAGAAGAAGTAGGAGGAGGAGGAGGAGGAGGAGGAGGAGAAGAAGAAGAAGAAGAAGAAGAAGAAGAAGAAGAAGAAGAAGAAGAAGAAGAAGAAGAAGAAGAAACGTGTCCTCTCGCAACCTTCAGGCGGTACTGTGCTTGGATCTTGAACAAGTCCTTCTGTGGCAATTACTTTAAGCGTCAGATTAACATTTAGTGATCTTTCTCGCTAAATAAGTGCAATAATACTATACATAATAATATCCATGTATGTGCAATAATATCTGCTTACAGACATATCCGTGCAAGATATCATTAACTATCTACAGCCAATTGTTATAGAGCCTATATTTACCACGTACTTATAGAAATGAAAGTTGCTTTTTTATTCTAAGGGACCATCTATACCTCAGGTTTAAAAAACCAGAATAATAATGATAACAATCGCTTCTTCAATTATTGTCTTCCAGAAGCCACTGATTAGAACATAAGATAAAACAAGAACAGTAGGCCTATATAGATAAGCGTGGCCTAATAATATGACCTAGCAATATGTTACAACAGAATGGACCATTCAACAGAATGGACCATTTTTTCTATACTTAAATCCACTCTCTATTCTTCTCGAAGGACCTGACGAGAATTTTGTTGTTGTACCGTAGTAGATATCCGACGAGTATGATGAGACAGAGTGATGATGACGATGACGACGACGACATGGATGCCGAAGACGATTCTGTCGCTGTTCTGGATGATTATGTCACTGGTGATAGGCCTAATTAGGTATATGCGATAATGTCGTTGAAACAGGTGATAATGATGATGACGAAGAGATGATGAAGATGCTTTTATTGTCCTTCATGATGCTTCTGTTGCTGATGATAATGTTGACATTGATAATTATGACCATGACGACTGCAACGGCAAGGGTGATGACGACATTGATGATATTGGTGGTGCAAATGACATAGAGGTTGTTACTTACGTTTAAAGCAACGACGTCATTACCTGGAAGCGTACGCATCCGGGAACGTGGACACATTGAACAGGAACATAAGTAAATAGTTCACAAAGTCCTTCCTTCTCGTTCCAGTTAAACCGGGTGCAGTTTGTTGTCTTGGAACACTTCCAGGCACAAAGCACCCGCGATGGAATGCAATCCTGGAATCCGTTCGGCTTTTCCAGGTCGGACTGACGTAATACTACTGACGCGTTTCCAGGACAAACACTGGTTCCACTGTTATCCAAGTTTTGCACGAATTGTCCAGTCACAGTCGACGTTTCGGAAAGAAACCACGCGAGGTGGAGTGCGATAAGTACCTTACCAGCCATCCTACAAGAGGAGTTTGCAAGACAAAAGTAAATGCGCTAGCCAACATTCTGAAAATCACATACGCTAGAGAGAGAGAGAGAGAGAGAGAGAGAGAGAGAGAGAGAGAGAGAGAGAGAGAGAGAGAGAGAGAGAGAGAGAGAGAGAGAGAGAGAGAGAAAAAAAAAGAGAGAGAGAGAGAGAGAGAGAGAGAGAGAGAGAGAGAGAGAGAGAGAAAAGAGAATAGAAGAGAGAAACAGAAGAGATATACACAGCAAACATTTTGCAAAGAAAAGAGTTGCAGAGTTGACCAATGTTGACGCCTATTATATAGTTGCAAATGTAAGCTTAATACAGATTTCTCATAAATTTATTTACAATGTGTACACTGTAATTTCCGATTGACCAACTTTGCATACGTAATGCCGGGGTTTTGGTGTCACTGAGCCCATGTGCATGTCAACCTGTTACTGTCAGCTTAGGTTCAATCACTTTGGATGACTTAAAATTTTCAGTTGAACTTGGACAGAATGTTGAAATTTAAGACCAACGCGTGTTCCCAATTCTCCAAGAGGTTGTAACAGTACGAAATTGTAAAATGCAGTAGATAAAAAAGAATCTCAATTTCACAACCAACCTTTCGCTCTCCACGATCGCCGGTCATTTTCAATTCGGTGCGTCGAATGGCTTAATTAATTTCAGTGTAGAATACTGTAGAGCATATTAAACAGCTCATTACCTGAGCCAGTTTCTGTTTGATATTACCACTGTTTCATTACCACAGATCCCTTAGTGACTGAAACTAGAATTTAGGTCAACATGTTAAACATTTAATCAACTTTTTCAGATACTTAAATGGTCGAACAAAGGTTTAAATTAAATCTTCCAAAATCGTGTAATCTAACACACGGACGATGAATCGAGTGAGCATGCAGATATTTCTCGCCACAGGCAGCTCAGTTCGTTTCCATTAACGTGTGTTCCAGCAAATATCAGTTGCGTAAGACATTATATGGCTGCTGTGATGCTGTGGCTGTTTATTGACCTTCCTGTGAGTCTGCGTATGCTCTGCATAAGCTCCGTCAGCGCTGCAATTATATGCTGCGCAGAATCTGAACCGTGTTTATAACGCACGTCGGTTTTATTTTCGCAGAAATCACCAATTCGTGTTACATGTATTGTTAATGTGACGCTATAACTTATTAATAGAATATTCTGTTTGAAAATCCATTAGACTACACTTGAGTAGAATAGAATAGAAATAGGATAGAATAGAATACTTTAGAACTAATTAAAATGGAATAGAACAGAACGGAATTAAATAGAACGGAAAAGTGTGGACTGGAATTTAATTGAATTCATTGGAATTGATAAAAATAGAATTATTTAGAATTGAATAGCATATAATAGGCTGGAACAGGATAGAATGGAATGTTGCAAAATATTAAAGAATGGAATAATCGGGAATAAATAGAGTGTAATAGAATTAAATGGAATAATTGGAATAGTATGTAGTGTATTGAAACTCATTGCATATTCTATTACGGAACTATCCATAATAGAATATGAAATGTTCAAGTCCGTTAACGTCATCCCAGATCTGCACAAACTGCATTAGCTTACATCCGAATCCCGGACATCGCATCGCATTTCGGGTTTCACGAGCAATGATCGTGGCATTAAACAGCTGACTCTTCCATAAAATATGATATGCATTTACGCATTCGAATCTGCAATTGGGTATTTTAAGCAACGTTCAAATGCAATTATTCTCTCATTTCGTTGAGGAGCGTAATCGTACCCAAGGTAAAATAACACTCAACGGGGAACCCAGAGACTATTAAGGGACATTACATAAGCGCTTGTCATATTTAGCCAACACACCAAGACCCAGAGAATCGACAGGATGACGTCATGCGACGCGAGCTTCAACAGCAGAATCCATAACTTGGAAGCCTTAGGAAGTATCAAGTTCATACATGACAATGTTTCCTACAAGTAGAACTAAGCTCCACTTTCTATAAAAAAAGATTTTGCGACTCAATAACGCGAGAAAGAATAAGAAATTGATCAAGAACAATTGGTCAAGAACAAGACTATGCAAGAATAAAATTCCAAACCGGGACTAACAAGTGAACAACCACGCTGAACATCCATACGAATAAAATACAAATGCACTACTAAGCAATACAAATACAAAACAAATAAAATAAAAATTACAATACAAATACAATACAATATAATGCCAACCCGATGCAAATATAATACAAATTGCGATCATAATTACAAAGACCGGCCATTCCCGTCATTGCGCTGTTAATTGCTGTCTAAATAAATCTCATTTGATAAGAATGGGATGACGTCACACCGAAAAATTAAATTATGTTGAATGCCTTGTAGGTAACTTAATAGATGAATGTTACAAATGAAGACGTCGATATTTTGCTTCAAATTCCAGTCGTTTATTGTTGTAGTCACGTGATAATTGAGTCGCCAACCGTTGCTAGGTTGGTTTCGTCATTTGTCTCTTTTGGAATAGATCTGTTGTATTTAAGCGTTAAAACAGTTACTATATTATAAGTTTAGCTGCGAGAAATGGATAATACTGTTGCCTAAAATTTATCAGAGTGAGGCTGGAAATGTAGGCTATTGGCAGTTTACTTTTGCTTTTGCAGGTTTGGTAATACTGTCGTTTTACCGTATTTCAATTAATTTATAGGCTAAGCTGCACGGAACCTCTTATAGGGTATTGTTTAAAATTGTCACTGATGCTATTTCGAAATAGTTCAAGTCCAGATATACATGAGCATTGAAATCCTTATGTCGACTTCTGTTGCAGCAGAGTTTTTCTTTCAAAGCTGGGATAATCGCCTGTACTGCAAATAATATGACGAATTGTAATGAGCTACTTCTGGGGTCCTGTACACTGTAAGTGGTCAGCGCATGTCTATAAGTTAAAGGCCTACATAATAGAGTTTCGATTGTTTTCAAATGGCTGACAACTTCTGGCCTCCTGATTTGGAGCCAGAATCTTATCCAGAATCTAATCCAGAATCAGCCAGTTGTCAGCGGTCAGAAATATGCTGGTATCTTGCTCTTAGCTTTATAGTAGCGCTTTAGAAAGTTAGAGTTTACGAAGGCTGTTCAACGAGCGAGGGTGAAGGATCTGGAAGGCCCGATCACCCATGTAGTCTTATGCCGCTGATTATAAAGTCCCACGTTTTTCTGCACCGTCAATATCTTTCATCGGTCTCGGGGATTATCGCCACTGAACGATGGCATCTGAATGCGAAAAGGAGGAAGCAACAAAAAGCAAGAACCGTTCTTTTAAGCGCTCTATAAACCTAAGTGATTGTATGGAGCCGAGGCTGTAAGTTCTTTGGAGCAGAGGCTGTGTTTCATAGAGCCGAGGCTGTGTTCTGTGGAGCAGAGGCTGTGTTTCATAGAGCCGAGGTATAAGTTCTGTAGAGTCGAAATGAAGTTAGCCATGGAAATTGCCACATTGCTACTAGAGCAAACTAGAAAATTATTAAGGGGATTTAATTATTATATTAACAATCATTCAAGATATAATTGCATTAATCTGTATATATATTTTAGTCATGCTTTCGAGATGGTCGACAGTGTATGGCTCGTAACTTATCCGAAATACCCTATCTAATCATTGTATAATTCCCCAAATACCAAGAAGCTAAGCAATGTTCCAGAATGCCACCCGTTCACAGCCAAATCAGTTCAAGAAATCACATTGAAGGTCAAAATCATCCAAATGAAGAACATTTTCTTTGGTCGACAGCCAACAGAAGACCATTTCCAAAGATCGTTTATGCACCATTCTTCTTAGATGCCTTGGATTATTTAGTATTTCGAATCATGTAAATCGATCCGTTGTTCCTCGGAATGTTTCCATCTGGCAAAAAGGTCACAGCCCCAAGAAGACGCAAATCAAGACGCAGCCGAGCATTCGGTTTTCTCAGCGGTAAAGGTAAGCACACCGTAATAACATGACCCAGTATACGATACCTGGATATTGACCTAATTGCGACTTGGTTTCGATGCGCAGTTGATTAGTGCCGCATGCATTAGGCACCGACGCGAAAAAGTTACAAATTATTTATAGCAATAAATATAGCACACCGTATTAAAACAGAGCCTAACATAACAACCTTAGGCCTATAGCTAGGTTAACTTTGACCCGATTGCGGCTTGATTTTGGTGCGCCATCCCTCGATGCCTTGTGACTCAGGCACCGGAGTGATATAATGGTAATGGAATTGCAAATTTATATAGTGCCACTTCAAGAGAGACTCACCAGAGGCGCTCAAAGATATGCTATTACATACCAGGAGCAGTATTTTTCCAGCATACGATGATCGAAGACAGAGTCGAACTCTAGCGGAGCTACAGGATGTAGCCGTGGATTATAAGTAGGATCGCAAATTATTTGCCTTGTCTTATGCATGAGAAGTGGAGGAATGACAGTTACAATCCTTTCAGTTATGTGAACTATCATGCCATGTTTTTGGGATAGTGGGGTAAAGTTATATCGACTGAGGCAATTCAGGTAAGATAATAATGGGTTAGAACAGTTCAGGTAGGCCTAATGCAGGCATGGGCAACTTCCTTTAACAGAGGGCCGCCTTAAGATTTTAAGGGCAGCTCAGGGGCCGTATGCCAATCGCGGGCTAATTTTTGTAGATTTATTTGCCCCAGAAAACGAGACAATATTAATTTTATTAAAACTAAATATTTCGGAATTACCTTTACGGCTAAACTTAAAGTTTAAAGTAAAGAATATAATTTTATGACGAAAACATAATTATCTTAATACCTACAGTCGTACACTACAGTAAAAACAAAATATGTTTTAAGTTTCTTCAGTTTATAAAATATATAAAACTGTTAGTCTGTACAATGTATCCATTTGCTTTGTGTGCCATATTTAATTACTGAGATCTGACACTTCTTTTCACGGCACAAATCCGGAATGTTGCTGCAATGTTCGAAGTGGCAATTCAAAGTTCATTGGAAAGATTGCCATCTGTTATAGTCTGCATCTGTTTTTGCATTCTGTTAGTTTATGCATCTTTGAGAAGAACTATTCACAAATATAAGTTGTGAACCTACTCACTCTGTGGTCTTGTTTCATGCAGAGAGTCATTGCATTGATGACTGAGTAGTGAACTAGTTGCCACTGCTCGTACTCTGGCAGTGCCAGACCCAAATCTGGATAAGGGAGGAGGGCGACGCTAATGATCTTTGCTATCACTCAGTGTCGTTGAACTGAAACTACCAATGTCGGCCTACGTACAGAAATCCAGACATTCATGTAGGGCCGGAAAAAAGGTTCCCAAGTGCCAGGTACAGTGCTTATTTAAAAGACATGTCAAGGGCCGGTCCAAAGGTCCCCGTGGGCCGGACCCGGCCCGGGGGCCGTATGTTGCCCACCCCTGGCCTAATGTAAAGAAGGTCAGGTAGTGTTAGAAAGGTCAGGTCAGGTAATGGAAGAAAGTTCAGGTCAGTTCAGGTAATCTAGAGAAGGTCAGGTCAGGTCAGATAATGTAATGTAGGTCAGGTCATGCAATGTACAGAAGTGTAAATTAAGCTGTGGGAAAGAAAGTGCTGAGACACGTGATGGAGTTAAGTCTGTGTGGTTGAGTGTAAGATGCTTAACTGATTTCATCGCAGCCATGTCCACTCAGCTATCGCTATTTATCTACTATTTATTTATTAGGGTAATTATGTAGCGCCCAGTAAAAGGCGCTCTCTACGCTATCCTATACGATGTCAAATGTCGTTAACAATAGAAACGTTACCAGTAATCAAAGCAGTGCACAGAAAGCTAGAAGAGTCACCAGTGGCGGTCCCACGCACACACGTAGACCCCAATATACGGATTCATGGTTGACATAGAGTATCATGTTCAGAGTTTCTGGACCAAGTTGTGTCGATAGTTACAGTGACAGTTGTTCTTCTGTTTGTTGCATTCAAAGATCCTGACGATCTTCTGGATTCGGATATTCAGATAACCTGGGAGATTGATAAACCTATTCAGCTGCTGATGGCTGATCAAGGTCCACTGGCTCAACGTCCAGTTACGGTCATGTCGGCCTATCAACTAACCGTCGAAAAGTACCCCACTAGGATCGCTTTAGGTGAGCTTCCTTCGTATGCAACAGAAAACATGACCCACACCGTGTAGTCTACTCGGTAACGCGCAGGATCTGCAATTCATCGGTTGCAGTTTCGAGTCTGCTGAATGTACTTCGTGTAAATAGCGTGGAAAAATTGCTTGCGACTTAGATTCGGGTTAACTGGCTATGCACGCGTAAGAAGAGCAACAAATAATAACATAAAATAAACACAAGCATATGAAACATGAATTGAGTTCGACTCAGAGTAATCTAACGTGACACATATATGTAATGCAAAAAAAATGTAGGCAGCGCCCTGCAGGCACTTCGCAAGGAGCTCTGAATGGTTATCAAATGGTCTTTCATTTACACCAGACGTGTGCATATGGGCCTTAAAAAATTATGGTTGTTGCAAAAAGTTTTGTCTCAAGAAAATATGGTTCGAATTGAAGAGTATGTAAAATTAAATGCAAATAAGAAATTGACAGATTATTAAACTCCAAATAGGAAAATGGGCCCCATGTGGGAATACAGATCTCATACAGAAATGTGGGAATATGGGTCTCATATGGAAAATGTGTCCTGTATGGGTTCCATATGAGACTGTGGGTATAGGAATATGGGTCCATATTGGATTCTGGGTCCCGTATAGGAAAATGTGCCCAATGTGAGAATACGGGTCCCATATAGAAATATTGGTCCCATATGGGAATATTGATTTTATATGGGCTCCATGTTGTCATGCTGGCCTGAATGTTTGATCCTCCGTTGACTGTCCGGCTTATCAAATGGATTCGAAACATAACGAATCCAATCCACCTCTGCTGCAATTCTCTGGCGGATGGGGATGAATCTTTCTTGACGGGTTCTTGGACCAAAAGGGGCCTGAGGAACTGTAGCGGTGTCATCCCGAAGTTCGTGCAAAAATTGTGTCCTAGAACATGATGGATATATCTAGGGTTTAACAACATCTCGTGGCAACAAATGCCGTTCACGGTGGCAGAAATTATTTTTAACATTTCTCACCGTTCGTGTGGCATAATGCAGCTGTTTCTCCTGACGTCAACATTTGGCTGTCATTTTATGAGGCAATATCCCCAGACAGACAAACAGACAGACACAGACAGACAGACAGACACAGACAGACAGGCAGGCAAGCAGGCACGCTATCTACAAAACAAAAAATTGTGTTCTATCAATGTCTTGCCACCCACTGACAAGACATTGATACTGTTCCTGAGGGATTCTGGCGTGGGAGGGTAACCAATTAGCGACCAATGAAAATTAATCCTGCTGTCTGGTTTCATTCAATGTAAAGCAGTGAGTAATCTAGACGTCTTTGGGGGAGGGGGAATCCCCCAGGATTGATGTTTTCCCCAGAGGCCAGCAATATTATAATGTAGAGACCTTTTAGGGGAGGGAAATTCCCCCTCTCCCCCCTCCCCCAGAATACATGGTTTTCCCCTCCGAGAGACACGAAGTCCTAAAAAAAGTCATCAACCTTTTTGAGAGAGTAATTCCTATATGAAAAGTGTAAAAAGTTGGACGGATGTCTAAAAAAAGGAAGAGGGGGACTAGATTAAACACTGAATGTAAAGCACTGTCAGTAGCTTCATTATAATACATAGATCGTGCGTCATATTATATTTTAACATTGGATGCTTAATCTGCGAGTGATTCTTATAAGTTTTCTCGGTTTTTTTCAAATTAACACCAAAATTCTATAAAATTGAGGGATCGCGGTCGACGATTGAAACCAGTTGGCACAATGTAAAGAAGCATCAATATCTGTCAAGTAGGTTATAGAATCAGAAAGGCTCCAACATGGGAGTTGTATACTGTTGCTATCACTGACTGACAGACTGTGAATGGTCGTATTTCCTATGAACATTCTTTACATAGACGTGGTCTGCAATTAGCAACTCTTTTCTTGGTCTATTTGTTTCAATCGTATTCCGTGTCCCTACACAGGTGTGAAAGACCAATTTGTTCATAGTTGTTTCACGGAGTCCGATCGGCAGGTGCAGACCCGCAATTGTTGGATTACAGAAATAGCGATCTACTGAATACCCCACTGTATACTGCGTGTCATGTAGGCATAACATGAAATATTCTAAACTTTGAGCATCTGTCAAAATGTATTATCCTCTCCTGACTGCGATAATTTCTCTGACTGGCGCTGTATTAGCGTCAAAAAATGCTGACGGTTGGGAATACGATCACAATGAAGCTTATCTAAAGCAACGCCAAGAACTTACCCAAGGTAGGATTCCTACTGAATGTTGCCTGTTTCTCATGACATTACTGTGTATTCTTCAGAATAAGCGCCACACGTGCCAATGCAATTAGATGTAATTTTGAAGGATGCGAGGTATTGAATAAATGATGCCCATTACACTTGGAATGAGTTTGTCACTTACTGAAATGGCTTTTAGTTCTGTTAGCAAGCAATAATTATTATGTTTGTTCACTTCCGCAGATACTAATATTATCTTATCCACTATGATAATACTATCATTCCTGCGCTGCTTTGTTCAGAAACCGAATGCACGCTTTGAGACTCATACTGAGCTATGTCCACATTTTGTGACACCGAGAAAAACGATTTTTGTAAGATTTGCTGACGATAAATGTTTGCACTCCTTTTGGGGGGTGGAATTAGAGCGAAATTTTTGGACAACAGCGTTTTCCAATAGTATGATTATATAAGCAAGGAAGTAAGTAAGTAACTTCTTTATTCAAAAACCAACTGCTAACCGCATTTTGGTGTACATAGTTCATAAAATTAATTTAAGCATATGACATTCGAATGACAAAGGTTTTACGAGCTAAAGTGTCGGCATTAGGTATAATTCTATTGTGCGCCCTGGGGCGTAGTGAGTATACAACAGTTTTCTATGGAGGTAATAACTGATGCAGAACATGTGTTGGGTTGGTTATGATGGCAGAGAAAAGGTTAGAATCAGCTTTCTGGCAGAGTTGCTCCAAAGTAAGATAGGATTCCGGTAAATATCGAGACAGGATCAATCTTCGCATTGTTGCCTGAAGACGTGTACGCCCCATTCCATCCACGTAGCCCCACCACGCCGGTGCCGCATACAACAACCGTGAAACTGTGGTTTCACTTACCACATCATTCAGTGATTGGCCCGATAATCCATGTGCTTTAAGGATGCGGAAGGCGTACATCGACTGCCTGGCTTTTATGATTTTGTTATTTATGCGATAAAGAACACTTTTCAGATGCTTGTATAGTTAATTCCATCTCGCCTGGATAAAAACTGTGAATGGCAAAATTCTTTGAGACACTGAACTTTCTTGCGATAGATTTTGACACTGCGCCTGAAACCTTCCCGTAAACCCATTTCCCAGTGACAATTTTGGGTTTTCATATTTTTCTGGATTGTTTGACCACCTGATCTACACATGCACAGAATTTCAGCTTAGTAGGTGGTCTGGAAGAGTAAGAACATTTCCGGGACATACATAGTCACATGCTTTCTCCTTTATATATATATAAATATATATAAATATATATATGTATATATATACATATAGATTATTTTAAATGATAATTTAAGCATAAAGATCTCAGGCTTACAAGGGACCACCATGCTGAACATAGGAGCCTCACCAAGTCTAAATACCGCACTGGTCCTAGGGGTGTGTTTACTCTGATGTATGCATTCAATTGTACTTGGGTGGGATATTGTGCTGCCATCAACGTAGGCGTCACTGTTTTCAAACTTCAAATTAACACCAGATGCTAGCGATATTCAACGGGTGTTGTTGTTAATTGAAGCAAGTTGGGGCTGGCAGTTGGCAAACTGTAAATTCGGTTCAATATCTGCCAAGTAAGTTACAAAAGGATGTCGTATATATAGAAGCTTCATATTGTAGCTGTCGCTGTCTAAGCATGGTCTTGTGTTCGATCGAATTCTGTAGAATCTGTTGACGTTAAGAACTATAGAGGGCAGCAACTCTTTATATCGTTTTTTAAATCATATTCTGCGACGCGATTGAACTGGGTACGAATAACTCGTCCTGATTTTTAGAGAGAGTTCGCTCGGAAGGTAGAAACCATCAATCGTTCGACTTACAGACCAAGCGCGCTGCCGAATAGACCACACGTACAGTGTGTTGACATAACGCGAAGTACATTTATGTTGTTTTCTGAATTGCAAGACTTCAAAGAAATGTATCATCCTCTCCTGATTACGGTTTGTCTTATTGGCGCCCTTTCACCGTCAAACGTAACTGACGGTTTGGATGACAAGCAAAATGAGAATGATGTACAGCAACGTGAAGGTAGGAATCCAACTTAATATTGTATGTCACATATTGCACGTTTTGTGTATTCTTAGGAATAAACATGCACGCTGGTGATGTAGGCCCTACGCATATGCAGTGTTTTTAGATCGTAGTAGCCGATAGGTAATAAATAATGCCCATTATGTTAAATAAAGGATTGGCATTCTCAAAAGAATTTTAGTTATGTTGGTGAAACTGTAATGATTATAATAACTAGTATTATTATTATTTAATTATTTTATCGTATTTATTATTATTTATTACCATTGATATTAGGCTGGTCTATTATTATTTTCTGCAACCGAATTTGTTTTACCCAGTGACGTCTAACCCCCCTCCCCCATGGTAAATGGAGAATCACCCCCCCCCCAATTTTCCGTCCGAAATACACATTTTGGTGTTTTCAGAGATTCTGCAGTGGGAAAGACGCCAATCATCTTTGATATGACGACGTCGTAAAATAAGCGAATTAGTCAGTCATTCTGAGACAGGTAGGCCTACAGATTAGTGAATTCATGGATGACTAAGCTGAATGTTTTCTACTGTAGTAGGTGCTGAGTTTACGTCTAGACTGAGCGTTCCCAAAGAGAGCGAAAGCAGTTATCGCGCGTAAGGGCGAAAAAATTTTTGGGACCTTTTTGGGATTTTATTATTTTTGCTTTGTTGGATTTGGCTATATTATCACAAGGGACAAAAGAGATATCATGAAAAAATGCAATCCCCCACTTTCAGTCAAAATATGTCAAACCCCCCCCCCCACTTTTGAAGTTCGATGGAGATCTTTCTCCACACTCCACCATTGGTAGACGCACTGGTTTTACTCAAAGAAAGTGTAATCCCTCAGAAGTGAAAAATTACGTTAGGAGCTGTTGCAGGAGCGGTTATTATTACTATTATTATTATTATTTTTATTATTATTATTATTATTATTATTATTATTATTATTATTATTATCATCATCATCATCATCATCATCATCATCATCATCATCATCATCATCATCATCATCATCATCAGCATCATCATCATCATCATCATCATCATCATCATCATCATCATCATCATCATCATCATCATCATCATCATCATCATCATTATAATTATTGTAACCCGAGATAGAAATGATCCCTCGGGAAAAAAATTATGTTAGAAGTAAGAAACTTATCTCTGTTATAATTAATTTAATTATTATTTATCATTAGCATAGTTATATGGTACAACTCTCAGACTATGAAACGACGCTGAAACTATTTTGGGCAATACAAAATTAATGTATGCTTGTTTTAGACTATGAGAATTTCCTCTACACTTCGGAATTACCTCTCTGCGACTACTATGGTGCAGCAAAACATAATAAATACATGTTCATTATGTGTATGAAAGCAACCTTCGAGTCAATCCGCGTCTTTGAAGATACGGCTCCGTTTGATCTTCTGATGTTAATCCCGTTAGACGAAATTGGTATTCCATGTGACTTAAAACTAAGTGCCGCATCGCAATGTCTCTACGTTGTCGATTTGAATTCCTCGTGCATTTGGAAGATTACACTCGAAGATGATCATCAAGTAACGAAGTGGCTCTGCAGTCTAAAACGTGTATTAGGGATCGTGGTAACGTCTGATGGCCGAGTTGTGGTTCTGCATGTGGATGAAACGTCTAGTGAACAATCTGTGGAAATCTATGGATCAGACGCCGTTTCCATTCGCACAGTCGACCACTCTTCCATCAAAGCTATGATTGTTGGATTGATTAGAATATTCAAAATAGATTATAGATCACACGGCAATGGAAACCACTCTCTGACCTTTACAACTTATAGGCTTACAACAATAGTAATAATCAGTCAGTTCAATGTTACAGGCAATGGTTATAAGTTCCCGCGTTATGAATTGTGTGTATCGACAGAGTTTAGGCTGAGTGCTTTTAACATATATTTTTCTAAGTGTTTTACTTCTCCTCTGAACCTCTTTTATCGGGAGTGGAAAGAAAGTGTTTTTATATTGCCAATGTTGATGATAATGATCTAAGACAACTATTGGACACATAGTAAGTCAAATCAGGTGGTATGCGGACTATTGCTCATAGGACGATCGCTCATCGGGACGATCGCTCATAGGGACGATCGCTCATAGGGACGATCGCTCATAGGACGATACACCGCGTTCAGTTATGAACATAGTAAAGTTGTTAATAAAACACAGAAGCCAAGATTTGTTTTATTTATCCATTTGTTGTAAATAAGATATGAAAACTCTTCAAGATTGTTCACTACCTGAACGATAAGAAAGAAAAAGCACGCTGATACGTCAGAATATCAGTTTTATCGTATGTTGCTATTGCCCTTATGACACGATCTTTCAAGATACTATAGCGCTTGGTGTCGGTTGCTCGATGCCAGTAACACCCTGCAAGATTGCTCGCTCTCTTCTAAGGCTGCTCCTAACCTGATGCATGCATTCAAATTTATTAGGGTCGGCTATTCCATCGCCTCTGTTTCTCGCATTAACTAACTCAAATCTGTTTTAAACGAAATGGTTCGGTTAATCAATAGGATTCCTAAGTTAGATCATAGGGTGTTTTGATGTCTTAGGTCCAACCATAGACTTCTTTCTTTCTTGATATGTTGGAGGGTTTTGACATGAAACAGCTCATCATCTCTCCTACTCATAATAAGGGTCACACTTTGGATGTCCTGATAACTCGTTCTGATTTTAAATCACTTCATTCGGTTACTTCTGTTGAGTCATATTTTTCAGATCATGTCGCCATTTTTTCAAAATTTGATTTCTCATTTAAACAACCATCAACTTTTAAAATTGTTAAATTTCGACCCTGGCATAAAATTGATTTAAATAAGCTAAAGAATGAAATCTTGGCATCTCCGATATGACTATCTCCGTTATGGCTATCTCCGTTATGGCTATCACCTGCACAAACAGCTAATGCGTTCCAGTCTACTTTAAGTGAGCTGCTTGTTAAGCAAATTCCTTTTTAAACTAAGAGGGTTGTAGAGCGCACACCAAAGCCTTGGTTCAACTCTGCCATTTCTGAGGCTAGGCGTCGAAGAAGTCAATTGGAACGTTGGTGACGCCACTCTTGTCTGCCTTCTGATCACAATAAGTTTAAGCAACAGTGCAAACATGTGCGAAAACTGGTGTCATCTGCCAAATCCACCTATATAACTAAAATCTGAAAGATCTCAAATATGTAATTAATTCTTGAACGCTGCAGCCTAGAGCAAATGTCA